>DF241292.1:10219-81366 GCA_000507305.1 Breviolum minutum Mf 1.05b.01 | reverse complement strand
GTTGTTGTTGTTGTTGTTGTTGTTGTTGTTGTTGTTGTTGTTGTTGTTGTTGTTGTTGTTGTTGTTGTTGTTGTTGTTGTTGTTGTTGTTGTTGTTGTTGTTGTTGTTGTTGTTGTTGTTGTTGTTGTTGTTGTTGTTGTTGTTGTTGTTGTTGATGTTGTCGTTGTCCCGTCGACCCTTCCAGGAACCTACTTTGGTGAGAAACCTACTTCGGTGAGCAACCTCAGTTCTGACCAATTTAGCGTATGAATGTTGTGCAAGTTCGCTCATCAATCAGGATATCACTTTTCGTGGTTGTGATGGTGGTGGTTTTGGTGGTGGTGTTTTGTTTGGCGATGGTCTTGGAAATAGGCCCCGTTTTTGGAACCATTTTTGGGGCCAATTCTGGCTTCAAGAGCAGGTGCTTCAATTGTATCATCCAGGCACTTCCATCTAAAAGTTTGCGCAAGCTCCAGGTGAAGATTTTTTGAAAGCTTGGGGAACAGTGCGCCCTCCTCAGGTGTGACTTTTCAAAAAACGGATGCAGATGTGAATGGGGTCCAGAAAAAAGAAAGCAAGTCTGTCCAGCTTGTGCAGGCCTTCATGTTTTGACTTTGTGCAGTATTTTGCTTCCAGTGCTTCATACCCATGTACTTTCAAAAGTTGTGCCACGAAGTGATTGTTTGAGTCACACAAAACTTTCAGAGCTTCATGAGCTTCATTGTTGCCTCAGACTTTACGCATTAAAGAAATTGAAAGCTTGCTGGTCTTCGACCCGCCCGGGTGGCTGAACAGAACTTCGCGCTCATTGATCATTTTTGTTTTTGGAGAAAGTTCGATTTTCAACGGGGCATGATTCCATTGATCATGTTTGTTTGTGGTGAATTTATGAATTTCAACAAGAAACTTGTGGATTTGGTTGTTTCGAAACCACTTGCGCGATTCCATTGATCATGAGTGCAATTTGTGGTGTGTGTCTCAAATCTTCAGGCACAAGCGGTCTTTGAATCACCGTTTTTCTTGGGGGAATCCAAATTCATGCCAAATGGGAACTAGTGAGTTTCGCATTCTTTCTTTGACTTGTATTATATTTCTTACCCTGCTCAAGCAATTCAAGAAACTGTGATTTTCATATTTGAGATAAATCTACCTACTTGTGTGGATCGCACTGTGGTTCGGGTGCTGTAGCCATGACGTGCTAGCATTATGCACTTGGAGGAGGAGATGGGGTTCTTGTTTTAGGGCCCTGGAAATATAATTTTTTACCTTCAAATTTAATGCCCCCCACAGTTAGCGCAAAGTCGGCGCCTGTAATTTCCCGCATGGCCAAGACCTTTTCCTTTTGGCTTTTTTCCTCACGTAGACACAAGGCATTAAGGCGGCCCTTTGTGTTTGAGGATATTGTTTTGAAAGGGGTCGGAGCAAGTTTCCTGCTTCAAAACAAGTTTTCGGAAAACTGATGTTTGCTTCGGTGCAAAATTGACCCAAATTATGGGTAAGGTATTGCTGCTGTTATTCGAAAGACTGGAACTTGGAGTTTGCAATCTGCAATGCGAGCATGAATATTTTCACATGTTGGCAGCNCACCCACTGAGATTTGATTCTGGAATGTCGGTTGCATGGCTATAGGGGAATTTCGATGTGGTAAACAAACCTTTTTGTGGCCTGCCAGTGAATCCATGTCCTGGTCTCAAATGGCAGGAGCTTCGAGTGGTGGACCATGCTTTGAAATCCTTAGAGCAGAAGCGCCGCCGAGAAGATGCGATTCGACAAAGGCAAGGCCTTACCCAAAGGATGTGCCGTGTGGTCTTAGCCATCTTCTGCCTGTCAAACTATTGCTTGGACTTTGCTTTGGAATATGCAAAGAGTGCTTCAAGGAAGCGCAGGAAGATTTGGAACTTGGAGGAGCCCGAGCCTTGCCTTATCCAGGAGTGGTTTCTTGCCACACCCGTTGACCAGTTGCTCACTTTACTTCATCCTGAGACACCTGCGGATCAATCAGTGCATGTGGAAGCTTCCAAGTATGTGGCTACGCGGCGGGTGGTCGCTTGGCTGGTTGATGAAAATTTTAAACGTTTCCGAGCTCCAGATGCTCTACAGCTGGTAGCGCAGTATGGGGTTGAGCTGAGACGCTTTGATCTTCAACATGGATTTCGAGTCGATCGTTGTTCTGGTGCACAGCTGAATTCAGCTGGGCGGCATTGGGTTCGCACCCTCAAACGAAGATTTGGCATTTCGCGCCGGTATTTGCCACTTGCTGAACCTCTTTCTGCGGACCATGTTCAAAGTAAGGCAGGGCCGGAGCCCAATTTTTGGAACTTTTTTTTTGTGGTGTTGTAGTGAGAATCTTTTTGAAAAGGCCCAGATTTTGGAACCATTTTGGTTCCTTTTTTTGGGCCGGGAACTCGGCCAGGTGTCGACTTTTTGGTGGTGGCTCGATTACCTTGCAGCGCAAGTTGGGCCAGGCAAACGTATTTTGTGGCTGAATGCAGATGAAACAAGTCTTAGCAGAGTGGGCGCTAAGAAGGCTGTGGGGCACATTGTCTCGAAGAGGTGGTGGCCTACGCGACTGGGACCCAAGAGACCTTGCCAGAAAGATCAGCGGAGAGCTTCAGTCACGCATATCGCCTGCATGTGTTCGGAAACGAGCGTTCAGCCTCACTTACCTCAGGTGTTTTTGGGCGCCACTGGTTGAGCACCCGCAGATACAGATATGGCGGCGGGACACCGCATGGAACACAACTTCTACAATGTTGCAATGGCTTGATTTGCTGGCAAGTCGTCTGTTGCCGTTTACTGAATTCCAGCCGATTCTTTTGCTTGACATGGCTCCATGTCACTTGAGCCCGGTCATTGCTGAGAAGGCGTCCTCCTTAGGCTTCTTTTTGGCCTACGTACCGGCTCGTTTAACGAGTTTGGTGCAGCCGGCAGATGTGGCGATGTTTGCCGGGTACAAGGTCAACCTTGTGAAGCTGTTGTTGCAAAATGAAAGCTTGGCGGGAGAAGTCTCCTTGGAAGCGTGGATAGAATGCCTCGGCAAAGTCTGCCGTCAATACCTTTGTGGAAAGAAATGGAAAAAAGCTTTTGAACGGACTGGCATTATTCCAGGAGGAATCTTGACTCCGGAGCTTGCTCAAATCGCTGCGCCACGACTCTGTGTCTCACCTTTACCCTGCCCCGATTTTGACAGTGTAGCATCTTTGTTTCCTAAAGGAAGACGGGTGCCTTACACGTCTTTGTTTTGGGTGCCAGCGCAAATGGATCCTCCCCTTCTAGAGTGAGTTTCCACCAAGAACGAGAAAAAGTAAGAGTTGCTTGTTGGGCGCATGCTGAATCCACTTCAATGTTTTCTGAGAAGCTTCCACATCGCTATGCAGCACCTACTGTGCCAGTAGCTTTTTTCGAGGCAGGTTTTCAGCTCCAAAAAAGTTTTCGTTTTTGGCGCCATGGAGGACGCTGTGCCAGCAGCTCCGTCTTTGTCGCCAGCAGCTCCGTTTTTGCCGTCAAAGATACAAGAGCTGAAGCAGCGCAAAGCACAACTCACAGCTGCCCGCAAAGCAGCGGCCAAGGAGCTCAAAGTCAAGGAGAGGCAGATGACCCGTTTGCGCAAACACTTGCAAAAGCTGAAGCCATCAGAGCTAGCTGAGTTAGTGACGTTGGCGCCAGCAGTCAAAGCAAAAGCGAAGGCAAAGGCAAAGACTCGTGCCTAGAAGACTGATCGGTTTGTGGAAACACTTGCAAAAGCTGAAGTCCACAGATCTAGCTGAGTTAGTGACGTGGCACCAGCAGTCAAAGCAAAAGAGAAGGCAAAGGCAAAAGTCCTGCCTGGAAGACTTCTGCACACGGATTTCGACCGAGATGGCGAAAAAGCTGTGCACATGTGGTGATGTTTGCAAGCATTTCGTAGCAGCTGTAGCTGTGTGACTTCGTATTTCTTTCACCTGCAGGTGTCTACTTCCTTCTGGAGCTCTTCCCGAAATGGANTACTGTAGTATCACTTCAGACCAGGGTGGGTTTCCTCAGTGGAGGGCGAGGGAAAAGTTTCCATCAGCTTCCAGCTCAAGAACAAGCTTCCCAAAAAGAAGAGGCCTATGCGAGGGCCACAGTTACTCTCATCCGAGCGCAACAGATTTGCTTCATCATGGGCCCTTTGGACATGCAAGGAGTCGTTGGAGCTGCGACCATCATAGGTTGCTTGAAATATGGGGCCAGTTTCAGTGGGCTTGATGAACAGGAGGATTCTGTATTCTGCACCTTATTGCAGTGGACCTGCACAGGCGCAGGCGAATGCGGACAGGGTGTTGAGGCTGCTCGTATCTTCAAGTTGACAGGTGTGCAGAAGAGTGCCTGCATACTTTACCGATCCCGTGGAAACAGAATCAAGAGGCCTACCAACTTCGTTATGTCTTTGGTTACGCAATGGAAGGACTTCAAAAAGTGCTCCGAGAATGACAGTTTTGTAACATTTTCACTTCCAAATGTGCGTTTCGCCACAGCGGGCAATTTTTCGACATCAAAACTTCAAAAAGTGCTCCCAGACCCGCAGTTTTTTAGCATTTTGACTTCTGAATGTGCTTCTCGCCACAGCGGCGTGCAATTTTTCGACATCAGAACTTCAAAAAGTGCTCGAGAATGACAGTTTTCTAACATTTTCACTTCCAAACGTGCGTTTCGCACAGCGGAGTGCCATTTTTTAGACATCAAAACTTCAAAAAGTGCTCCGAAAATGGCGTGTTTTGTACATTTTCACTTCCAAATCTGCTTTTCGCCACAGCGGCGTGCAATTTTTGACTTCTCCTCTCAGCACCTACCTCCGCACCCGCCGCTTTAACAGGCGTACTTTTTGACTGACCCGACACACGAATCATTGAAAAAAACACAGCATTTCGCGACTTCTCTAGCATTTGGCGCGGATGTATCTTCTTTCTTCTGACTTTCGCGCTATTGCATCTTCTTTCTGCTGACTTGACTACTCTACTCTGCTTTTCAACTGTCCATATTGTCGGAAGTTTGCTATTTAAACTTCCTTCGATTACATTAGATGATATTAAATTAGCTTTGAAAACTACATGAAATTAGCTTTAGTCGTGGGAGGCAAGGCACACAGGGGATAGGNCTTCCGTACTGTAAATTTACATGTACATGTAAATGTATTTGTAGATGTATATGCAAATGAATATGTATTTGTTTATGTAAATGCTTATGTACTTAAATGTAAATTTATATGTACATGTACATGTATATGTAAATGAATTTGCATTTGTTTATGTGTATGTTTATGTATATCTATTTATACCCGTGTTTTTTCTATATTATATACATAGAGGGACCGGAAAATCGGCTGGTCATTTTTGAGCTGGTTAACAGTTCTTCCCAACTTTCACGAATTGACCCTCCGCTGTTTTGGGCTTGTCGTGCTGTATGTGGACAGCAAACTGGCCAAAGTGCAGCCAGCTACAGAACTCTTTGAAGGTTGGCTCTACGTTTTTACAATGGTAAGCATTCCCCAACATCCGTTTTGCAGAAGTGTTGTGTTTGTCAGCCTCAGACGACGGTAGTTAGTCCAAATGTTGGGAAAAACAACAGGGGTGCAATATGTGCAGCAAATTGATGTGTTATTTCGCAAGGATTGGCATGGGGTCCAAAAGAATTGTCCAAGATGGGGAGTCACGTGTGGAAGCGAAATATTTTGACTTTACCATACTTTACATAATCCGGCTAGCCGCTAGCCGGCAATCATTTATCTCTCTGATCTCCACAAATTTGAAGCCGGCAAAGGTTTCTTGCTTTGATTAAGGATTCAACTTGGAGACATCAAAAATTCGGACGGCCATGAGAAGATGCCATTCTATGGAACTCGACTTGGCATGGCATGACTCGCATGACTGGTGCTGGAAACCAAAATCTGATCCTAGCCGTGACCAATGTGACATCAGCCACAGTCTTATGTTTGACAGGGGCAAAGATCCATCGCGTGCTGCTGCACGATTTGTGTCATTTTTGTTTGACGAGTCAAAGTCTCCTTTCGGCCAAGAGGTCGACGGGTGGGACACAGACTGTCCATCCTGGATGCCTGGAGGTCGATCGCATACCAAAGGTTTCTGCAGGAAAATTCCTCCACCGAAACGTACGTGGTTTCCTCCTGAAAATCCAGAGCCTCGTGGTCAGACTGCTCCAACTGCTCCAAGTGCACCAAGTGCTACAAGTGCTCCAGGTGCGAGTGCTCCTGTGCACAGGACGCACGTTGAGAAGCCACAACTTCCTTGGGAACTTCCTGCTGCAACGGTGCGGCAGGAGCAGAAACTTGTGGTTGAAGAACCGGAAGTGCCATTTACAGCTCCAGAGGTGCGCCCAGCTCCTCAAATTTCCAGCACCAAACGCATGCAGAAGAAAATTGAAAAACATGAAGAGATGGGGCCACAGTTCCAATCTCCTGATGAGATCCAAGATGTGGCAGATGTGGCACCACCTCCAAAACCACCTCCACATGTTGAAGTTGATCCTGGCAAGCCGCGGCCACCACTCATTGTTGAGCAGAAAACATCCAAGCCAAGCAAATCACCAGAGATAGGGATTGTGGAAGAGGAAGTGTCACCAGAAGAGGAGATGTTTGATGCTGCACCTCAATGTCAATTCTGAGCCGGTTGTCAGTTCACTTTTAGAGTCTTAAACAACTTCTTCGTTCAATGTGAAAAATCAGTATTTTGTTTTCATTCACTATTCAGTATGGACTTTATTAGCCTCTATCTATCAGATTGATTGTGCAGATGTTCCTGAAGTTCATGGCTTGGATAGCACTGTTTTTTTCTTGGCAGCTTTGACATCCTGTCGATGTCTTTCGTGAAAAGCTGAGGACCCGGAAGCCAGAAAACTCTTGGACAAGCTTTCAGAGGTGCGCTTTGTACGATTGGACAGCCGCCAAAACGAGAACGACCGCAGAAGCGAAACTGATAGTCATTGACGTAGAGGTTTGACACAATAGGCATATGGCCACATGGTGATCGAGTAAAATCCAGCAATATGATATCATATCCGCAACTTGCATGTATAGTTACAGACTCTTGCTTGTGAACAGCTGACAGCAACTCCGGTAGAGTTGACATGTTTCAGGAAAATATCGCGCTGGAAGAGAAGAAAGTGCAGGAGGTGGTGCCGAAAAACCCTCCTGGAACGCCGAAGATGGAAGACCAAGAGCCTTTTTGGCCTCCACACGGAGCTGCACCTCAAATGCAACCGATCCCTCCAAGGCAGACAGAAACCTTTAGAGCTTCACTGTGAGCCATTGCGAAAAGCCAATGACGGTGAATGACAATGAATGACAGGCAGTTGAAAAAATTTGTTCAGAGATTTGACTTTTGACACGTCAGGCCGGGAGAGCCGAACTACAACTATGGCTGGACACCTCCCGAGGGACAGGTGCCCTACAGTCCACCATGGCCTGGCGGTGCCCCCTTAACTGCGGTTGATCGAGTGGAAGCTGTTGCAGAAGAGCTAGGAAATGAAGCCAATGCTGCAGTGCATGTGGCAGAGGAACCTTGCCTTTTGAATTTTGAGAAAATGAGTGACAGCAGCTAGAGGTTCTACGTTTAATTTTCAATTGTGAGATTTGTCGCCTGTTGCTTTTTCATTCAAATGTGGTCTCGAGGATGCCTTGCTGAACACAACAATGTGACTTTGATCTTGCGGTGGAGGCAAAGAGCACCCATATCAAGCAGCTCAAACTTCCTTCACAAAGGCTCCCAAAAGTCGTGTTGAGTTACGCGCAGCCACGTCGAGGCAGAAATAAGGTTGAGTCCTAGATGGTGATATGCCTCTTGGGCGATTCAGTTTGTGTCTCATAGAGGACCCAAAGTGGTCCAAAAGACAAGCCGATTGACACCAGTGGAGAAACCGCAAGGTCTTTTGGTTTCAGGTGCAGGTATGACCAGATCAGTTGCAGTTTAGCATAGCGAAGATTTGAAGTTGCAGTTTGTTCAATGCTTTAATGATGCTCCTGAGAGCCTGAAGCTGTCCATCATGTACCAAGCATCCGCTGGCCAGGCTCTTTTTGGATTTACATTCTGTAATGACCGGCTCCACTGTTGCAAAATTGCAGCAAATTCAAAACACATTAGCCTGCAGATGCATCAAACTACTTAGCCTTTTCTTCCGGACAGCCAGGCAAATTCCGAGAGTGACATGCACCGCTAGTTACTAGTTTGCTGGCTGGTTTTGTGAATGGGTCTCCAAGAAAATTGCCTATTAGAGATTTGCCAACAAATGCTCCATGCCAATCACTCAACAAACAAATTCACTTGATCCCGGGAAAGACTGAAATCCAGGCTAAAGCAGACATAGAATCAGAATTTTTGAAGGTCCAAAGTGTGGCCACACTGCATGCGGTCACGTGCGGCTGTGGCCGCACGCAGCACTGCTTATGCCGCCCAAAAGCCGCAAGCCAAAGTTGATGGCAAACAGTTTGTGTTTACCAAGATTGCTTTGCATGTAAATGGATGGAACGTATTTTGAAATAGCGTACTGGCATACCAGCGTAACTTGAGGCTCTATGCCGAAGTACACCATCAGGCACCGTGTGGAGTATGGCATGGTGGCGTGTTGGTTGGGGTTGTGTATCTGAGATATTCATAGTGAATGACGTTGACATTCTGCAGGGTGGGCCTGATTTGGCTTGTGCCAGTGGGAACTTTGCTTTTCGGATGCTTTCATTGGACGCCCCTGCTTTTGGCTTTGCTGCTGACACCACTGGAGGTTCCAAAGGCGGGAGCGGCTCAACCAAGAGATGGTGAGAGTTAGTGAGACTGTGGAACTTTACTTGAGTTTCTTCCAACTTGGCAGTGGTTTGTTCTTCAGAGTTGTTGCGTCAACCTTCAAAAGTGTCTTCTCAATGATGCAAGCCAGACTTCGAAATTGAGCTTTTGCATTTTTGTTGCGGTCTCTTCATATCATGCCTCGCTCGAAGCACTTGTTGGTGTGTGAATATAATTTGTGTGTTTGGTGTGCCTTTCTCATTTTGCGACAGGTTAGAAGCCGATTATTCGGCGGCCGGGCGAAGAAACTGCTACCATGTTTAAAGGCCAGGGATGCATCGTTGAGCCAAAGGAATGTCCTGCAAATACACACGATGCAGGACAATTAAGAGGAGCAAGAGTTGGTGGTGTCTGTTCGAGATGACTGCAGAATCAGCCAGGGCAATTTTAATGTGCGAACTTAGACAAGATCCTTCTTGCCTAGATTTCCATGTCAATAGGGAGGGCAATGAAAAGTCTTTGTATAAACAGAATGCAGTACAGTCAAGGAACAGACCGAACCAGAAACGACGTTGAGATGAAAGCACATTTGTAGGTTTCTTGTACTCTGTGTTTGTTCTCACTGGTTTGCAGGTACCAGCTTTGTTGCGCCTGTCATTACTTTGGGTACTTCAGGTGTGCGGGCCATTCCAGGAGAGTGACATCCAGTGTTGGATATACTCGTCGTAGTTTGTGTGTTGTGCCTGTAGTATTGGCCCAGAGTCCCTTTAATTTGAACTGATTTTAGAGGTTGTTTCTCGTACTAAGGCGTTCCATGTAATTTTGTCGCTACACATGTTTCTGGTCATCACTTTAATGGCTACATCAAGTACTAGCACGTAAAATAGAAAGCATGAATCTCTCATCTGCCAAGGTTTGGTTCATCATTCTGTGGAGGGCGAATGCTGCTAGCTCTGGAGATTCACCACCCCAACCAGGAGCATCCAGTGACAAGGCTGCACCAAGGAACCCGCGACAGCTGATATGTTTGATTGCCATGTGCATTACCATATCTAAGTAATAACAATAATGATAGCGTATTGTGACATAATGTAATATGATTCTTGATATAGTATCTACACTATAACACAATATAATCAATAATATGACAATCTGAGGCAGCCAACCTGCAACACCCAACGTTTGCAAAAGCACTTTGTATCACGCCTAACAAATTGAAGAATAGGAAAGACTGCCATGAAGAGAATCCGGTGTATTCCAGGTGTACTCCAGTAATTTCCAACATTCTTGATATTCTTTACAATATTCTGTGCATTATATTATATATATTATGTATATATACATACATATATATATATATATGTACATATATTCCAATATTTTCTACATCGTTGGAATGTGATTTACCTTATGTGTTTTACCTAACCCGTGCCATCTGAGGTGAGGACCTCGAAGCTTTGCGGATATCTGTGGTCCTTCCGTGTGCTGGAGAGGTCTGTGTTTCCGGACTTTTCAACTCGGGTTGGCAGCTTTTGAAAGCTTGCTCAACTAAAGGTTCTCAGGTCTCAGGGCAAGGACATCAGCAGTTCAAAACCTCAATACGTTTTTATGTTTTTTATGTTCTGTAACCTTGTGTAGCCATGCAGTGCTTTTGTGTCGAAAGGGCCTCTATGCTTTGAACACCGTGCGGTCCGTGTTCGAGTCGCTGCCTCCGGGTGTGCTGCATGAGATCATCGTTGTAGACGATGGTACAGAGCCTCCCTTGTCACAGAGCTATCTGACCCCGGATGTGCTCGAGACCTATCAGGTGACTATCATCCGGCACGTTCCTTGACAGCAGACACTTGAAACGGAAAAAAGGCCATAGCAAGATGTAAGACTTTGTAAGACTTTGTAAAGCTTTGTAAACCTTTGTAAAACTTTGTAAGACTTTGTAAGACTAGATAGCCTTGTTCTGGAAACAATGGGGAACAAAAGGGGCATATCTTAATCTTAGTGACTAGTCTTGCAAAGGACAAGACTCAGATCATCTCAGATCTGCTTCTCTTCATGGACTTCGTATCGGTTGCAATTAGAGTTGTAGGTGAAGTCCCCAATTTCCTGCATCTTGCCATAGACTCCATAGACTTGTCCATGTGATTTTATAGCTGGTTGGATAGAACTGCAACGGCCGTGCAAGTGTAGGCTGAGACGGTTGGCCTCATCGGTGCCAAGAAGGAGCAGCGAACATGGATCGCAAGGTCAGCAAAGGCAAAGGTTGCATGAAGGTTCTATTTCCATGGCATTGCTAATTGGCAATTGGATGAGTTCGCATGGAACTTCAATGGATGTGAGCACTGGCGCATATTTCAATTCAGGTGTGAACCAATTGAAGAGGTCAGGTAGATTGAAGAGAGATACAAGACTCGGGTTGGATGTTTGATTTAAGAGCACACGCAGGATGGCGGGGATGCAGCCACCGGTGAAATTGCAGTATCCCCAGAACCGATTCATGGGCCTCTTATTCCTTTGTTTTGTCTGCAATCAGTTACACTTCCTTTGTTTTGTATGAGTTTTTACTGACTAATAAAACACTGTGAAGTTTGTGAAGTTTGTGAATGTGCTACACTGCTACATGTACGAAGCCGAGATCGTTTTCTTTGATTGCCATGTAGCACCTCAGCCTGGCTGGCACGAGTCCTTCCTCAGGACGGGAACCGGGAGAGCAGTTTGAAAGTCGCTTGTGCCATTCATATCCATTCATATTCATTGAATATTATCTTTGTTCGTTGACATACATTTGATATTCATTGATATTCTTGTGTCAAAAGGTTGACATTGATTGATTGGTCGGACCTTTTGTTGCGTTGTTTTTGGTGAGATTCCATTCAGCTGAGGCTGATCGGTGAAAACTACCGTCGGATTGTCACCCCGGTCATTACAGACCTGGATGTCGGGACCGCTGATTCAGCTGTACAAAGCAAGCATGTATTCTGATGTCACTGAAGCTTGGGTTGCTCAATGAAAGTATTTTGATTCTTGATGTATCCTTGTGTTCTGGGCCATCATGACAGGACCTGGCAGCAGCGTGGCACCGGTGGGCAGGCACGTCAGCTCTCTTTCTATTCGTACATACAGACTGTATCCACTTGTCAATGCCCGTTGTGATTCGTGTGTCGCCAAGAATTCGTTGAGATGAGAAAGACGCTGCATCAAAAAAAAACCAAACAAATTGGGGTTAGTTGTGACAGCTTGTGAAAAGAAGTGGACAGAGATAGATTTCTATCACATAAAAACATTGAATTTGTGAAATCCATAATCCCAAAGTTTCCTTGAGGCAAAATGCTATCTTACCTGGGATGCGGACTTCAAGTGGTTTGAATCCGAAGATCCGTCGTCTCCTCAAGGGCTGCCAAAAACTTATTATGCCTTTCGTATTTCGGCATCAGATCTACTCTCCGCAGAACAAAAAAAGTGTTGTTTTTTGCACCTAGTGCTAAGTCAGTCCATCTTAGAAGTTCCCTAGGAACCAGGTTTCCCCAGGAATGCCGGTTTGCACGTGCCATGTTAGTGAAGTTGTGATTGACCATTTACGTGCCACGATTGTTGGCGAGAGTGTAGCTAAAAGGCTGCAGCGGACTTCATGGAACATTGACTGGAGCTAGTTGGCACGTTAGGTACGTGCCCATCCTCTCCGGGGGCCTTCTTGGAATCAGCAAACGCTGGTGGAATGAAACAGGAGGCACGGCTGAGATGTTGTTAATTTTGGTGAGCTAAGTATTGCTGACATGCAGATTTGCAAATCAGCGTGGGTTTGTAAGCTGCAGGCTACGATGTGCAAATGGTCGGCTGGGGTGGTGAGAATCTTGATCAGTCATTGAGGACGCAGCCAGCGCCGTCAACACTCTGCATGACAAACATGTTTCTTGGACCCAGGAGTTGGCTTTGTGGTGGTGAAATCATGATGGCCAAGGACATCGTGGGGACCAAACGGTTCTTCTTACTTTTTTTCATGCTTGCTTTTACAGACCGGCCTTATCGACTTGAGTTCTGAATTCTTCACATTAAAGACGTTTTCACAAAGCAGTGCAATGAGTGCAATGTAATGATCCGGAGAAAGGTTATGAATCAGATAGTGGAAGCTGCATGTATGCAAAGGACTCCTTCGTGGCACACATGTGGCGCAAGCCTGATGATCCACGAACACGAGCCAAATACACCCTGAAAGCAGGACAGGTCACTTTTTGCATGCGTAAAATGTTGATTCGTTGGTTGCTGTTCTTGAGTTGGAAGTTGATTGAAAGCATCATACCGGGTCCTTACGTAGCATCACCCATGTTAACCCGGTATCAGAACAACGAAGCATAACGGGTCATAGCCGTCGGGGTCGGAGGTGCAGCAAGTCGAAATCGCTTGCGTGCAGCTGTGGCCTGGCAAATGCCCCAGAATGCTTCAGTGCCACATCAAAACGTTTCGAGTCGTACAGTACCTTACAGTACCTTATAGACTCATAGACTTGACTTATAGATGATATTGATGTGACACTTTCACTCTCGGGAATTTGTAAGCTTCACATTCCTATGTTACAATCTGTGGCAAATGGTTATTTAGTTGTTGTCTATTCAATCTATTCAATCTAACCAAACAAAAAAAACCAAACAAACAAAAAACTCAAACCTACATAACCCAAATCTACTCATTTCTCAAAATTCCTCTCTCAATTTCGAGGTTCGGTGACTTTTCGGAGAAGCTGTCATCTTTTCCCGGTTTGCAGTCGGAGCGCCGGAATTCCGATGGCACTCCTTGGTGCGGAGCCACTGTTGAGTTGCACTTGAAAGTAGTACAAAACGAAAATATCTTGAAAGAAACATATGAAACAGATGAAACATAATTGAAACTTGAAACAAAACATATAAAATATGTGAAACAATCTAAAGACCAAAGACTTTAAATCTGTTTTCGAAAACATTGAAGTATTCAAGTAATAATATTGGATCATTTGATCTCGATTTGACTTTGACGACTGAGTTGGACAGTTTGCGCTTTGCCTTGAGGTACGGGGATCTGAGTAACATTTTGGAGGTCAAGAACCGACTGAAGTACTTGCCCCAGTGAAAGCCTTGCGTTGCAACATTGATTTAAAAGCAGGATAAACAAGCAGGAGATCTGTTTAAGGCTGTTCAACAGCGACGTGATATTATGCAATGCTGATTGTTTCCATTGTATTTCGTTTGGTTCTAGTTTTCAATTTTGCCCATGTCGAGTGTCAGGTGCAAATCGTTTGCTTGGTTCATGCATCGCTTCAAACACATTTACGAGGACTAGAAGCAATCTCCTTTTCGGTCATAGGGTCAGATTTCTTCATCTCAGGTAGTTACATCGGAAATTTTCGTGTAGGATCATAGCTGCATAAAGGGAGAAGGCTTCCCATAATGGTTCTCTTCTAGCCTGTCTCTCATTGACAAAGTCTGGCCGTGGGTTTGTGACGTCACCTCCATTTTGCCCGGCCTGCCGGCCTGCCTTTGGTTAGGATGGAGGACTGATTCCCAAAGAGACCTTCACCCTGAAGGATTCTTCGGGTCCAAACACTTAGCACATCTTAGCACACTTAGCCGGTCGAGAAAAGAAGTGTTTCTAAAGTTGTGCTCAACCCGCCGCAGCTCCTGAGGGTTCCAGAAGTGAAGACTCACTTCTCAATGGGGTGTGGCTTTGGGGCGTAGACCTGTTCGGACTGACGGGTTCCCCTCAAATTTCCAACTACGCAGCGCATTCGCAGGTAGAAGGAATGTATATCATTTGATTGACAAAGATATGGTTTGTATTTGTATCATAAAACATCTCGAATAGTCAAGAGCTTTTTGGAGCTCTCAATTTTGACATTGCTGTTGGGTATACCGGTATACCACTTGAGTTTGTGGTTCAAGATTACGTAGGTCGACTTTGGTGATTACTAACTTTTGTTCCGTGTTGCATTCAGCAATACTCATCAATCACAACCGCATACAGTGTGCTGATTTTGACCGTTGATCCTTGAAGCTTTGAGATGTTCCTCTGTGGGATCCAAACCCGACCAAACTGGGAGATGCATGTGTTCCGCTGAGGTTTGTGCCTCACCTATGAGGGATTAGCAGGGCAGGGTGCTCAGTGCTCAGACATAAGTTTTTTCACTTTTGTTGCACTTTGGTTTGTTGTCAGCTAAATTTGCTATTCCTTTGCGTTTGAAAATTCCAAATGCAATCCAAATGCAACCAAACGCAGTGAGAGCTCTACAGGACAAGCCCGAATGGAAAAGGTACTGCAGTTCGGACCTAAATATCAAACAATTTGGAAGAGTCTTTTACACAGAGCCGCATTTGTGCCCAATGCATCCCAATGCTGCCATTTTCCTTGCCGAGCGATTCAGCTAGAGGTGCTGGCACCTTGTACCGGCGGCGAGCGACAACGGTGGCATGGTGCCAATCGCCGTGACGGGGGTGAGCAGCACGGTTGCACTTTAGAAATGAACGAGATAGAAGGACATGCAGGGGACAAGAAAACCATGGCAGTCAACTCAGTCAATCAATTAAAGATAGTAAGCAGATGTAAGCAACGTCTGATTTATATAAACATACAATGAGCAAATGGACTTTTGAACATGCAAGTGTTTGAGGCTTTGTAGCACCAAAGTTCACCAAAGCAAAAATGCATGTTGTCCGTACATCCCAGAGTGTACCAATCTCAAACAAGGTGTTGTAGCGGACTCCGCGCTTGGAATACAGACCAATGTGTCTCTGGGGTGGCGATGGCTTGCTTGCGTCACATTCGAGAGGGAAAGCATTCAACACAGACAACTTGCAAAGTACCTGATTAGAAATGACCCAGCGACCATTCCAATATACACCAGGAAGGAATTGGTCAGATTGCAAAGTTCAATGAAGAAAAACTAGGCATCCTGACACATATGTGCAATGCTCACACAAATTGCAATGCTCCAAAATGTCAGTTCACCGCTTTGTTTGAAAAGCTGTGCTTTGCCAGGTTGTCGATGGAAAAATCTCCACCTTCGTATGTGATGTGTCGGGTCGGAGTGCTGTTCAGGTTGGGTTGGTGCTTTCACCCGCTACACGAACAATCCATCGTAAAATATGCGTCATCTCTGTTAGTATATCTTGGCAAATGACTTTAGCTGGCTCGAGTACAGAGCGTGGGTTCAATCAGCAAGACCGCAGACATGTCCTCTGGTCTAGGCGTGGCAATTCGATTCTGGCCAGCTGAAGCACCGCGGGACAGGCAGCGAAAAAGGAAAACAGAAATGGCATGGAAATGAGAAAACCAGAATACGAGAAGCGGTATCTCAGTATCTCATTTGGCTTTAAAGTTCGCAGCCAAATTTGACAGGCAATTTCATGCAGAGCGCTGACTGCCTGGGACTAGCAGATGGAAAACTACAGGTGCTTAGACTGAAAAGTTGCCTAAGACCGGATTCCATAGGTGCATCGAATACGATGCAGCGGAGATTGATGAGAATCAAGCATGAGTAGGGCTGCCCGTAAATTCGTGCGACCTTGTCCACGCAATCCGTAAGATAATCCTTTGTCTTTTGATATGAATGTATGAAGCCTTTGCATTCACATTCTTTCGACTCATGTGGTGACTATCCAGGTGGAGCGTTGCAGTGGGGCCTCATGGCACCAGGCCTGACAAACGCCTCAACGGCTCAACGGGCTTACCATTCTCAAATTCTCAACTGAAATTGCTTAAACTTAAAGGAAATTGAATTGCTTGCTTGCTCGGAGTTCTCTCATGCAAATGATCTTCACATATCATATGATGCAAGAATTTGAGTATTTGCATACGCATTTCGTTGGAATCAGCAAATCGGAGTGCAAAAATTTGTGCTTTCCGCGCAGGATGATGTGCTCGAGCCGATAGAGTTCAATCTGTACAAAAAGGCGAGACATGATGAGAGATGGATGAGACATGTCGGAGGGATGTGTAGGGATATGTACATATATTTACGACTGTACAACAGTGATCAACGGTGTCCTTGGTGTGGTCCGGCTGTGCATAGTGTGTGTCTGTGGAGCCTGAGTGAAGCTTTGGAAGTGCGCCCCGCTGGTAACCGGGGCCTGGAAAAGTCAACAAAAGCGGAAATCTCTCAGTTGCTTCAAGTTACTTCTGTTGCACTTTCACGCATTTGAAAGTGCTTTGGCTTGAGGCCCTCGCTGAGCTTCAGCTTTGAGGTGTAGAAAAAGTCCGCGAGAGCAACGACTTCAATGCAAGCATCTTCAAATGCTAAAACATCTTGCAAGTTAAAGCATTTACTGCATTTACTGGTGGATGTTGCGGACGAGTTTTGATTCCACTTCAGTTGGATCTTGGACCAATGATCGGCTGCAGCACTCTTCAGAGCTTCAAAACGTGACCGTTGGAAACCGGATCCCGTGAGTGCATTGGCGGTATGTGTTGATCAGTGAAATGATCTAAAAATTGAAACTTGGAGATATCTGACATCTATTTCAGGATGTGTAATCATGTGGAATCTACGTCATGTATGGTAACACCTGCTATCTTAATCGTGGCCATCCTAAAGACAGATACTGAGATACTCCACAACACTCCTGCTTCCCACTGGCTTGCTCATGGCCTAGCTCTAACAGGCTTGCATAGGGATTGTAGTACTATAACATAAGCGCGATCAAAATTCTTACATTTTGCCTTGGTGATCAGCACAAGGACCATGGCAACTTCTGGGCTTCGCTGGAAGGCCGCGTGGTCCTGACGTGGTTCTTTTTGAGCTCTGGCAGTTGTGCTCCATGTCTATTGCGCGACATTTGGTATGATAGTTGCAACGAATAAGGCAGGTGTTTGTTACACTTTTGGTCACAACTTTGGGATGGCCACGATAGAGATAGCACTTCAAGTTCAGGTCCAGTCTATCCAGGTGAGGGGTTTTCCAGAAAAATATTCCAGCGTTTCTTTGGAATAGTGGGCCCCTCTTTTTGAGACACACCCCTCTGAAGCAGTGGAGGCTTCCAATATGCAGTGACTTGGCTGAATTAGTTTGGCAATTTTGGCAAGGACTGCCATGATGTTTGTCAGGAGCTGCTCCAATAAAGCTAACAAGACAGATCTGGATTCATCCGCTCGAAAATCAAGAGTTGAACACTACAGCAATGTACATCCAGTACTGCAACAAAAGGGGGAGTCACTTCAGGCCGCAGAAAGTCACTTCAGTTGACTGTATCACGGAGATAAGATTTTCGTTGGGGAATCCAAGCAGTTTTGTCAGGCGACAGTTGAGCTTGTGCAACGGCACCATGGAGGCGCAGCCTTCGGGCGGGGTTTCACCAGGTTGAGTTTTCGGGGTTTCGACCGGTTGAATTTGGTGACTGTGTTTTTTTTGGGGGCTGTCATGTTCCGGAGAACGAAAAAGGGACCTCGCTTTTTCTGGACTTGGCCGACTCAATGTTCGCCCGCATCTTTTTGGGAAAATCCTTGGTTTGTGTGTCAACTTTGAACTCTGACTTGCAGTCCATCATTTGAGGTGAGAACCCAAACGCTTGTTTTACCGAAAGTCATGAAACTGTAACTTTTGGTTAAACACTCCAGTTTGAGCGCAGCTCCGCTGAGTGGATGGGTGGGCATACCAACAATAGCAACATCAATATATGTTTTTGGTTTCCTGAAACCTATTCGCCGCTCTTCATTGAGTTGTGGATGATCGTTGGCTTAGGCTTAGTTGGTCAGTGGTGAGGGTAAAAGAATTCTTTGTCCTTTTCCGTTATCCTAACCTCCACTTTCGCACCAGCCTGAAGCAGGCAGAGAGTCAGGGCGGCCACTTGGTAGCAAAAGTTGTGAGAGGCGATGTCGTGGGCCGATGTTCAAGGCGAGGGATTTGATCTGAGTACAATCATAACCTCGGCAAGGCCCTGGTTGGAAGTGTTTGTTCGGGTGGAAACCCTTTGGTGAAATCGTAAATGATGCTAGACAAATCCATTTTTTTGGGAATGGTGCAACTTCCAACATTCCCAACTCAAAGAAAAATCCGAAATCGTGACGTTCCGTTGGGTAACGTGCTCAATCCTTCCTATATGTATATAAAATCTATGTGTACCAGTTGGTAGAGTTTGAAAGAGTCATGGGGGCAAGTCATGGCCTTGTTTCATGAAGCTCACGAAGAAGGGCAATGTTAAATGTATTGCAGTACTGTATGAATCATGTATACATGATGTAAATATAGATATATGTACACACTATGTTTTGTCGTATGCTATCATATTATTTTATATCATGTTATAATGTTATGTCAGATAACATCATATTTCATTACATTAAATTATATTGTATTGTATTCTTCATTAATTCATTCATTTGCTGCTGCAAAAGCATTGATGTTCGAAGCCTTTCAACGTAGCCTTGACGTTGATGCTAAACACGTGTCGATGCCGTCAAAACTACTTGAAACTTTTGCTATCATGTAAGAAGGAGGGGATAGTTTCCAGACATCAAAGATCCTTCAGCAGACCAGACTCTTGACTCAAATGTGCATCCGGGAACAGATTCCAACGAACATATGCGTTTGTCAGAAATTCTGATACCTTCCCTGAAATCAACATGGAAGTGGAACTTCTCCATTTTGGAGACCTAGGGCTCATTGTACACTTCCATGTTTATTGCAGGAAGAGTAGAGGAAGAGGGTTTGGGGATATTGGATTCTGAGCAACATTTCACCCCCTGAGAATTGTAGTATTTGTTGGACGTGAAATACTCGGAATTGTACCACTAGCGATGCTTAAGAACCACATGAATCTACCAAGTATCATGGGATGACCGGCTTGGAAAACTGCATGCTTTGCGGAGTCGGCCTTGAGGTCATGACCTTGAATACAGGCGACAGGGAAACAGCCAAAAATGGGGGCTTCAGAGGCTTTTCAGTATGAGATTGCTTTCAAAAAAACTGGCGGATTTGGGTGCAAGCCTGTTGTTTGAGTAGAGACGATTGCAACCTCAAATGACCTTGAACTCTCAAAGTACATATATATATATATTTTATTAAATGTCTCTTCAAATTTGTAGCGATATTAATCAATCCACTCATCTCTTTGCCACCAAGGCCGCCTTCGTTGCAGCCTGAAAGGCTTATTCACTTGTTGAATCAAGAATGAAACCATCCTAGCGATACTATTCAATACTATTCATAGTACCACAAACATAAGTGGAGAGTGGAAATGACTCACAAAGTAGCATCAAAGTTGGTAAATGCGTGCATTGAAAGCATGTCTTGGCACGACTTTGATGCCAGACATGATCAGCCGCCAACAAGAGCCTCCCAAGATGTAAGATCATTCAATGGGCTTATATGTGCCATGGTCGAAACTCATGGTTATGTATGTTCCTATAATGGGATCGTCATAAATGTTATCAATAGGTTTACCATTACAAGGAATATTTCTATGGGCTTTTTGACCATGGCACCTATTTTGAATATCTAGTAGTTAGGCATCCAACGGACAATGGCCCCTTTGATCAACCGAATTTCCAAGGGGCAGGGTTGAATTGACAACATCTTGAAGTACTAGGGCGGGAACGGAGACACAGATAGGTTCATTGATCTTTGACCAACAAAGATTTCCCCGCTATTTCTCGAGGAATTTCAGGCCTATCACTCTCAGCCTCCTCAGTTGCAATGTACAAGCGGCTTTAGATTTGAAAGGATTTGAGCCGCTTTTGTGTCGGCTACCATGGTTTCCCTGCACATACTGACTAAACGGTATTGATTGATGGCCCTAGAGGATACTTAGTCGGCTGCGAAGATCGATTTGACGTTGAACCCGAGTTCGTGGCCCATCACTGTGATCTATTTCATTGGGCCGACTTATGATTTTGTTCTATTTTTGTTGGGGGCCTGTGAACAGACTGCAGGGAAGCATTACATCGCTTCTGGATGGATGACCGCTTCAGCCATCATTTTGCGGACGGCTCCTCTACTCACCTGGCAAAAAAGACAGTAGCCGTGTGGGGATTGTTGGCTCCAACCTCTTGTCCCAAGTCATGGATTGTTCTGCATGTTACGAGCACGTCTCAAAATGGGGTCGCCTGGCCAAAACAAAGTTAGTGAGAGGATTTCAATGGTTTCCCATTTTGAGATGCCCATAAATCGTAGCCGTCTTAACCACTGACAGGAACAACAGTATCTAGGAGATTTGGCACACCCAGTTGAGCGTAAATCTGTCAAAGAAAAATCCAGAGCTTTGACTCCGATAGTGAGAAGTGCACTGTTCCCTGTACAGGTTTTCAAGGGAATTTTCAGGTACTGAAATCTAATGTGTGTTAAGTGCATGGATTCAGGCGATGTTTAAATGTTGCCCCAAAATCAGGCCTTGAATCTGGCACCACAACGTGATACCTTTTTGGGTGGCCTCGCCCGGAGCACAGGAACACACCCAAACATGGAAAACATGAGCAGAGTCCTGGTGGTCAGAATGCTGCATTTGATTGAACATGTTTAATCCAACCGCAAACCAATCTCCAAAGGGTGCGGATGGCGATAGCAGCTATGGTGTTGTTTTCGGGCGGTACTTGGGATGGACAACATGTAGTGATCCTGGACACTGCAGTGATTTGGAAATCCACGGCGATTTCACCCCATGCTCTTGTTGAAGGCTTGTTTGAAGAGTTCACACAAATCAGATGTCATCACATCAGATCTAGCCAGATGCATGACCAGCGTGTCTTTGGATAATTTGGGAACTATTGAACTGATAGTTTCAACGCTGACTCTAATGTGTCGAGTGAGTAGTATATTCGTTCTTCCTATTTCCGCAAGGGCAGAATGCTATGGGGTCTTTGCAGTATAGATTTCATTGCGTTCTGGGCGAGCTGGGGCGGTTCCGGGAAGAAACCGGGTTCCGGGAACCGAAGGTGGTTCCAGGTTTCGATATGTTTCGATGGGTTCTGACAGGTTCTGGGTTCGGAATGGTTCGAGGTTTCGATGGGTTCCGACCAGGTTTCGATGAGTTCTGACAGGTTCCGGGTTTCGAAGGTGGTTCCAGGCTTCGAAGGTTTTGGAGTTACAGGTTTTGATGGGTTTTTGATGGGTTCTGACTGTTTCGAAGGTTTCGGGTTTCGATGGGGTTCCGAAGGTTCCGGGACGATGAGCTGCAGAAGACATGTGGGACCAAGAGCTTGCCATCTTGGGGTTGGCGCAATGCGGTTGGCAATGCTGTGCGGAGAGTGAATGCATTTGTGTAAAAAGGGATTGTTAAACCTCCTTGCTGTTGGGGATACTACCTATGCTTATTTTCTTTTAGGGCGTTCATATCCAAAGGTCACCAGCCCGAGACCTTTCAATGCGAGATGATGTCACTACGACGTGACAGTTCATTGTAAAATCTGAGAAATTCGGAAGGCCATGCGATTTGTGTCGGTTTCTTTGTAACCACGAATGATGCTTACCGCGTCCCATCTTCATCCGTTGGGACATCGCATTCCTGAAGGATGCAGGTGCTCGAAGACCTTGTCATGCACATGGACGTGAAGCTCGTTGCTGTCCACGGCTCAGAGGAGGTATACCCCACTGGCGTCTGCTGGCGTGGCAACAACGCGAAAAGGCTGAGCAGGCTGTGGCCTGCACGATAGGAAGGCTCTTCCTGCAAATGCACGAAACTCAGCGAATCTTATGGGACATTTTGGCTTGTCGGAACATGATCCCCAATTTCACTCATTACCTGCTGGGCCGAACCTTTGAACATCTCTTGGCCAGCCTGTCTTTTGGGCATGTGAAAGAAGTAAAAGTGCGTGAACGAAAAGATTTGAAAGTTGGGACTGCCCAAGAACCATTGGCTAGCCGCCGCCGGAGTTTCAGGGTTCTTGCCCAAGTCATGTCAATGACTTGGTTCTTGCAAGCAGACTTTGAAGACACACACACACACACAGAAATCTCAACCTCAGACGCAATTGGCGAGCAGCCGCCAGTATGTAAGGGATTGAAAGCCCTGCGCGCACCAGGACCAAACGATTTACTGAGTATGTGCAAAATGCACGAGGAAGAGACTTCCAAATTTGGACGCAGAAAAACCATCAGTAGAATCTAGAATTCCAATCGAAGTAGGTGAACCAGGAGCAGATGTTGACGAGGCTCGCAGGGCAGGCGGGTAGCCGAAGAGGCCCGGGTGTTCCCTTGAGTCGCCTTGGACTCGGGCGCGGGCGTGGCAACATCCGTCGGCAGCCACGGGGGAGCTTGGATGACCCAGCTTTGGGGCCGATTTCCGTTGAAGCCCAAATTGATGATCATCCAAGTGTCGGCGGCTGTTGATATGATCTGGAAACAGCTGCTTGGGGGTGAAGCAACCTGGTATCTATTATCAAATGTCCAACAAAACCTGTTTGCGTGGCATCGGCCAGATTTGAGAATGAACAAAACAGTGTTTCAGGGTTTCACATTTTGTTTTGACGATGCTTCAGTATTTAGGGTTTTAACATGTTTTTTGAGTTTTTGATGTTTGAACCCCTTCATTTTGTGGCCCACATCTTGTGCTCATAGCCCAAGCAGCGGGCAACTGCGTTACGACCACAACTATACAAACCATTGTTTAGCGCTATGCCCGCCTCCCGCAGTCCCCAACTCCCCTCAAAAAAGTTTGAGCCCGGAATAAGGGGTTGCAATGGTGTACAGCACACTAAACTAAGAAATCAATTTTTCTTGTTCGGTGTCATTCACCGACAGTTTGGGGTTGACAGCTGCATCATTTGCTGTAGAAGCGGTCATGAACATCATCCAACTACAGATTTTTTCGGCAACAAATCATCACCTGCGTAATTCATGATAGTGAACTGAACATTGTGAACAAGCAATACATGCACATTATACCAAGTATGTTCAGCATCCTCCTGAGGATGGGATGTCTCTAGAAATAAGCCAAAAGCATTATGTCCTTGAATATGATGCCGCATTCCACAGGACGTCCTGGCTTTGAAGGACATGATGATCCTTGCGCAGTCGACATGCACACAACCACGTTGACTACAAACGTTGTCACAACCACCTGACACAAATTTCCTTTCTCGAGCTGCAGCGTGTGATGAGACTCCCCCACATTTTGGACGATCCTGCGCGATTTTGGGACGAAAAAATGGTTTCCATTGGTGATATCATCCTTGGGTTTCTCAATTTGTAATTATCCAACAAGTAAACCATGTGCCCCCCCGCCCGGTGAGCTCTTCATTGAGGCCATTGTGGAAACAAGGGTCGTTCCCCAGTGTTTTTGTTGCAGCGCCTCCCGCCCATCCTCCTCCTCCTTCTNCACACACACACACACACACACACACACACACACACACACACACACACACAACAACAACAACAACAACAACAACAACAACAACAACAACAACAACAACAACAACAACAACAACAACAACAACAACAACAACAACAACAACAACAACAACAACAACAACAGGAAATGCATGCGTAGTGCTCAGTAGCCAACATCAACACAACGCAATGTGGGAAACAATGCAGGCGTGAAAATGGAAAAAAACAGTGCAGGCGTAGTGCTCAGTACTACCCAACGATTCAGTACCTGCATAGATGTCTGCGGAAGCGTGGCGCCTGGAAGCTCGCAACCTTCTGAACCCGGAACAATGCCTCCGGTCCGGAACCCGGTTTCCTGGAACCGGGAACCGGGTCCCTCCTTCCCGGAACCGCCCCAGCTCGCCCAGAACACACCGAAATCTGTATTGTGCAAAGACCGCGTAGCATTGCAATAAAGAGGTCTGAAGCAAAAATCAGAGTCTCTGCCACCTCTCTTTTTGACTCATGTGCTTGACAGTTGGTGGTTGAACAAATCGAGCCAAGTGGCTATTTTCGGTCAGACAGCTAGCTGTCCAAATCCACTATACTCGAAAACTTTGTTCAAAGTTCTGCCTGAAACTTTTCGTGGCGTTTCCGTGGAAAACCCCACTCCACATTGCAGTTCACCGTGCTTAGATGATGTATGTGCGGTATGATCTTTATGTGCGTTGACCAAGGCTCAAAGACCAACTTCACAAGCTGATCCTCTTTGGCCAAGTGCTTTCGGCAGAAAGTGTCAAGCCCTGAGATTGAAATGAAGTGGTGAAGCGGTTTACTTATGTGGCAGGAGGGCAGGTGGAAGTACTCCAAACCTGTTTGTTTTGGTCGATATATGTAATTCTTTGAACCCGCCCCATGCGTCCTCCCCACCTCACCCATAGACATACGTGATCCGGCGCCCACGGCTTCTCTAACTGGGACAATTCCATGGTTAAGTGATCCCAATGGGACCATGCGATTCTGATCCATTTTCCAAGTGGCGCTCCGCCTACCGCTTGCGCAGGCAGAGACGCGGCTCATCCTTCAGGAAATCATTCGCCGGCAAGCGCCACCTGGTTTCGAGGCTGAGGCTCACAGTTTTGGGGCCGTCTCGTGTGTGGCTGGCTCTGGTTTGGACCCGGTTTGGAGGGACATGATGATAGGAGATTTGGAGATTTTTCGGGAAGTGGAGATTGGTGAAGTATGATGGCGATTCAACCAGCACTGTTGGATGCTGGATGTATTTTATTGTTTCTGCATCAGCATCATTAAGAGTAATGGATTTTTTTGCGAGGGGGGAGAAACAGCGGGGAAATCTTTGTTGGTCAAAGATCAACGGACCTATCTGTGTCTCCGTTCCCCGCCCTAGTACTTCAAGATGTTGTCAATTCAACCCTGCCCCTTGGAAATTCGGTTGATCAAAGGGGCCATTGTCCGTTGGATGCCTAACTACTAATTATTCAAAATAGGTGCCATGGTCAACAAGCCCATAGAAATCATCCTTGTAATGGTAAACGTATTGATAACGTTTATGACGATCCCATTATAGGAATATGTATATATATATATACATATTTACATGACCATGAGTTTCGACCATGGCACATATAAGCCCACTTGAATGATCTTACATCTTGGGAGGCTCTTGTTGGCGGCTGATCATGTCTGGCATCAAAGTCGTGCCAAGACATGCTTTCAATGCACGCATTTACCAACTTTGATGCTACTTTGTGAGTCATTTCCACTCTCCACTTATGTTTGTGGTACTATGAATAGTATTGAATAGTATCGCTAGGATTATTTCATTCTTGATTCAACAAGTGAATAAGCCTTTCAGGCTGCAATGGAGCCGGCCTTGGTGGCAAAGAGTGGATTGATTGGTTCATTTGTGTCAAAACAGTTGCTGTATGTTGCTGTACCATTTTGCTTGGATTCTCCGTGGAAGAAACTGCGCTGCCAAACTTGAACTCTCCAAAACACTTTTGCGATGTATACCTGTCAATCTTAGGGTCACATCAAATCACCTACCATGCGCCAGCTTAGGCCTTAAAGCCCGGGCTCGACCAGAGGTAGTCTAGATGAATGTCTACTCATGCTTTGTTTTTAAATCATTCTAGATCTCGGATGATCTCGGGTCCACATGCTAGATGAAGAAATCATTTGTCGAAAAAGTCTGGAAGATACCATGGTTCGAACAACCGCTACTCTGCAAAGCGTCAGGAAGTGCACCAACTCTCTATTCTGCAATTTCTCGCGGCCCTTTGATGTGCTCGCATGTATTCAGCATGACAAACAAATCATTTGTTTATTTCCAGCGACTATCACAATTAGAAAGTAAAGGATCACATCATATAATGCTTAGTGGATATAAAATCATATTCAAGATTATTGATTCCGATGTGAATATTGATAAACTGTTTGCGATGTCGTGCTCCTGGAAAGGTCATGCTACCTGCTATAATGCCTTTGCACAATGATGGCGCCATGGAGTACAAGGCGGCGAAACTGGGTGGGAAGAGGGTGCAGGTTCAATGCTTCAACCAGTTGCTTTGACCATTTGTCTTAAACCATGGAAAGATATGCACGCGAACAGGGAAATGGCATCGGGATTCGTGCGCAAACCATGCAAAACGCCGGCCCGCGACCTACCCGAAACCCATCTTTAACGTTGCGTTTGGAACCCAAACCAGAAGCTGAAAAAGTTGAAGCCTCAGCGCCCTGGCCAAGGAACAGTATTTTTGCCATTGGAATGCGTTTGGAAGGTTTGGAATCCCGAGTCGAGAAAAAATGCTTCATATGACCTTTGGAATGACTAAAAAGTGTCCAGCGCATGTGAAGCAGGGAAACAGCAGGAAGATTTTGCCCAAACCATACAAAACCGCAACCCGCGACCTACGGCAAACCACCTCTGACGTTGCCTTTGGAACCCAAGCAAAAGCTGAAGCCACCGTGTCCCGGCAAAGGAACAGTATGCCCGTGCGCGAATGTAAGGGCCTTTTGGGATTGGATCGAAATTTGGAACATAGTCAAACAGCTGAACGACAGCGTACGGTTTTTTCGCCAGAGGAACAGGCCACCTGCACAAACCACAAAGCTCAACGACAGCTTCCCGCTTATTCGGGCACCTCCCCTGGTACTTCAGCGAGGGGTCGGCGGATTCTGGAAGGATACTTCGTGGGTCCTTTGGCTGATTGGAAGCACGCTTTTGGAGGAAACTACCAATTAAGTATATTCGGGAAGTGTCACATATCGCAAGGCCCAGCATTGACACTTATCTTGTAGTCCTTTGTAGTCGTTCACCATCCAGAGAACATTCAGAATATTGACAAGCAATCCTGCTTCTTGTCAGCAGGACTCTCAGGGTGCTTAGCGTTTTGTATGAAGTCTTATATGTGGACATTGAATTTGCTTTACAAACACGATGCAGTTTGCTATTCAGAAGATTTTAGACGTGTTGCATTGCACCGTGCGCTGGCTGGGAGTCACTCAAATGCAATCATCCTGGCTTCAATAGATTCAACAGCATCACCAGCATCAACATCAAACCCACTGAGTCCAGGTTTCTTTGAGTTCACATGAGTGCTGAGATGCGATGAGCGCTGCAGCATGCTTTCAAGGTGCATGTGCGGATGCCCAAACTTTGAAAAGGGATTGCTCTCGAATCGTCACTAAAACAGTTATATACATTTTTCTTTAAACGGATAGACCTAGCAACAATATTACCATCTAAATTATTTGCTATATTGATATGACATGCAAAGTAACGCATGTTTACCATGTTGAGAAGCGAAGCTGTAGACCACGTTTGTCTCGATTGTTGCTCAAAGGTTGCGGTGAAACAAAAACCAAAAAAACCGCAAGCCGCCGGACTTTGCCGCCATGTCGGTGCCAAAATCCGTTTCTGACGCTTTTCAACGCTTTGATGCAGATGGGACGCTGGGATATCATTTGTATTTGCGCTATTCATTTGTGGTCCCTTCCCATCCCTTGAGAGAAGATACTGCAGAGATGCTGTTTCAAACCATAGAGGAAGTCATACAAGGTTTGAATTGCCATGTTTTAATTGTCCATGTCGGACATCCTTGAAGCAGTGGCATAGCCTTTGCTTTCCAGACTTGAAGCGGTACTTAATCCTTGCTTTCTATGCCTTGCGTTGCGATGGAGCACACTGACAGTCAAACTCTTCCTCATCAGCCATATCAGCATGAAGAACCGCGGATGATGTTTCCAAATTTACAGTATACATTCTGACAATACCTTTATACTACCTTGTCTCTTAGATGGTGCTTGCCATGTCTCAGGTCAGGTGCAATCAGTCGCGACGAGTTAGCTGCCGTTTTGCTGGAGTTGGATGATTCCTGGACTGAAGAGTCCATCGATCAGCTACTCTGTGAAGCAGATACCAGCATGGACGGAGAGCTGCAGGTTCCGCAGCTCCCAGCTAGAAGCCTTTTTCACTTGGAATTTTGTCGCTACTCCTCCCCTTATCACAGCGAGATCATGCCAGTACTGTGATGTGCGTGTGTGATTAATTTCTGGTTGCTTAATGTTTGGAGTCTATGTTTGGCAAGGGTGAACACCACTGATCATAAAGTGTGCTTGTGACTCTTAAAAGTACATCATGGGTCATAGGCATAATAGGGTGAGCTTTGCCGTGATTTGTAGTCAATTGGTTTGGACGAGGTCGAAGAATTCATGCGTTGGGTCTTTGCAGAAGATTCCGCTGCCCTTGGAGGCAGTGTGAAAGGTGCTGTCAGCGATGTCACCTTGCTGGTTGCAGGCGCCTTGGGAATTGCTTCTAGCCATGTAGCTTCATCAAGGGAAACGTGCTCGGAATGATGGTAATCCACCTGTTTTTATGATGTTTAAGGGTGACATGTAGCGAACCCTGTGCTTCCTGCTAACTCACCATTTCCAAAATTTCAGGCTTACCCCATTTTGAGATACGCAAATGTATATATCCAGTTGGGATGGTAATTGTACTGCTGCTGTGTGAGGATATTTTCACAAAGCCCTCTGACAAAGAGTCTGGATATCATCCTCATCTTCCTCATCCTCATCCTCATCTTCCTCATCTTCCTCATCATCCTCATCTTCATCCTGATCTTCCTCATCCTCATCCTCCTTATCCTCGTCTTCCTCCTCCTCATCTTCCTTATCCTCATCTTCCTTATCCTCATCTTCCTTATCTTCCTCATCCTCATCTTCCTCATCCTCATCATCCTCATNCTCATCCTCATCTTCCTCATCCTCGTCCTCATCTTCCTTATCTTCCTTATCTTCCTCATCCTCATCTTCCTCATCCTCATCATCCTCATCTTCATCCTGATCTTCCTCATCCTCATCTTCCTTATCCTCGTCTTCCTCCTCCTCATCTTCATTATCCTCATCTTCCTCATCCTCATCTTCCTCATCTTCCTCATCCTCATCTTCCTCATCCTCATCTTCCTCATCCTCATCTTCCTTATCCTCATCTTCCTCATCCTCATCTTCCTTATCTTCCCCATCCTCATCTTCCTTATCTTCCTCATCCTCATCTTCCTCATCCTCAAGTTTTCACAAAGCCCTCTGACAAAGAGTCAAGACACAAAATCCTCATGGTGTCAGGCTGCTCCAAGTGGGAAAAGTTCGATGGCGAATATGTGCAAGTGAGACTCGCCGACAATTGGTTTTTTCCTGACTGCTTTTTGTTTCTGTCTACCAATCAACTGGACTAAAATGTGTAAATAATATATTATGCACAGGTGTACACGCATTTTTTTTTCTAGATATGGAAGTAAAAGAAATGCCGCCCACGAATTCTGCAGTGCATTGATTCATGCGGAAGGAGCGTTATCCTGACAAGTTAGAGCTTAGCTTTTCATAGAACATGAGTGTGGTGGGTTACCTGCAATTCAGCATTTTCTTGGAAGGTTTGCGGCAACAAATTCTTGGGCAGACACGTAAAGTGGGCACCATTTTTATACTGTCCCATACTGTCCCCTCACTAAACACTCCTTTGCTGTGATAAGGAAAGGCATGGTTCATGGCCGGCGGCCTGTCTTTTATTCTGCGGAACTCGGGCAGTGTCTTAGCTGCTTCATGCCGCTTGCTGCTTGTGCCGGAAAAATTGCAGTCCATGGAGGCGGATGTTAAGGCATCTCTGAGATTGCAAGGCATCCCAGCCTCTATGCACATTCAAAAAGATTAGAATACTCAATCTACAGCCTGAAGAACTTGTGAGATTTGCGAGGTACTTGTACTACCACGGCAAACGGGGCCAATGGCAGATTTTTCACAAGATCAGCAACCTTGCAAGCTGCCGTTTAAAGACCAAGAGAGCTGCCCATGTAGTAGGCACGGGTCATGTCTTGAAAAGTGTTTATATTGAGAGGCCCACTTTTGGACACATGCGAAATTCGGTTCAGAGGATTCAACCTTGTAGAGCTTTTCCACCTTCATCCACTTTCATCCACCTTCCATGGTCCTTGCGTCAGGTTATGGCACAAAGGATGTGTGGGAGAAGTGGGATCCAAGCACGAAGAGCCGCTTGTGTTTGGGAAGACCTGTAAGTATAATGTGAACTCCACTGCGCAGTGAGAGCTGTCAAGTGTTACAGAGTACTTCGTTGTACTTCTCTTGTCATGCTGGTGAATCTTGTCCTTGGGAACAAGCGGGGATGAATGACAGGGTCTGTCCTCACAACCAAGTGAGATTCTGCAAGTAGGTGGCATGTCTTGCGCTTGCTCAAATGATTTATTTTGCGGCTCCAACCAAGACCAAGGCTGGATCAAGGAACCTGACATGGGTGTTTGCATATTTCCACCTCCAACCCCGGAAGAGTCCCTTGGTTGACAGTGGCATGTTTGCCCAAAGTGCGACTTTTTGCAAGTTGCAATATTTGCAAAACGTGCATTTGTATTAAGATGCTGTATTTGTATGCTTTGCAAATTGTTCATCCAGGCTTCGTGAGGCTGCTCCCAAGTTGGCCTACCAAGCGAATTGTCCACTGGAGCCCTCGTCGTGACAAAAACGTCATTACTTTTTGGACTTCAAAAACATGGAACGTATTTTAAAACGTGAAAAAAGTCAGTAAAAAAAACGCATAAAACGCATTCAATATCATTACAGTCACTGCATTGTCATTACATAGTACTACAAAGCACCTCAAGGTTCTCAAGGTTGGGAGACTCAGTTTTTCCATGGGTTTGATTCGCTTTACGATCCCTCTGATTCATTGATTGGGCAGGGCATTTACAAACAAGCCCAAGTGCCAAAATATGACGTAAATTCCGTGTTTCTATCTCACGGTCTTTTGTGGGCTAAGACTAAGCCCTTGGCAAGTTGTTCAAGAGATATTCATGATCACGTCAATATAATTCTCCAAAACTTGTTCTCAGCATATGAAAACCACATGAGTCTTTGGTATATAGTCCAGTCATTTCGAAATGAATCGCTTTTCGGTTTCATTGCGACTGCAGTGCTTCAGCCCGAGGAAGATGGTGAACCTTTGGGCCTGTGGTACAAAATGAAGGCATTGCAAGCAGCTACGACTAGTTGTAGCGACCTTTTGCAATATAAACTGTCAAATCCGAGACACTGCTTTCTTAGACTCACTATGTCATTCCTTCTGGCTGAACACAGCCTGGAAATTCTTCATCGATGGACGTTGATGTGTCCCCAACATGGATCCCAAAAGCCACAGCTAATGACCTGGTGTTTATCCAAGAGTTGAACTCTTCTCAAAAGTTTGCTGAAAGGAGGAATTCAATGAACGGCCTGTGTATCAGAAGATGAAGACGCTTGCCTGGAAGTGCAAAAGTTTCAATTGTTGATGTCCGAGACTTATAATGATGCATGCATCTTTCGATTTTGCGCTTTTACTTTGCTTCTTGGCTTACTATTCCATTTCATGGAATAGTTTTCTTTTTGAGTGCCACCAAGTTGCTTTGATCGTAGAATTTCTCTTGGAATGAGGAGGCAGAAAGATGGCTCAATGTTTGGGATGCTCGTCCAATTTCAGGAAGGCAAGAGACTGGGATATATTAGGACACGGCATCAGGGCCTCATAGCATTTCATCGCATCTAGGGCATCTAGGGTGTCATAGTGTCCACTCTGAGAGTTCATGGAGACCACAATCAACTCACAAGTTCAATGCTGGGCTTCTGCAACCAATGCAGTCAAGTTTATAGTTCATGCTATGTACCCATCCGCGATAGCTTTCGGGCACCCCAATGTGAGATGAGTGCAATACTGCAATACAACAAGGTGACACAGCGAGACATAGATCAAGGGAACTTTTGTCAGTTGTCATTCATAGCTGTGCGAATCCCCTGAGTGAACCCAGCTCAGGCTGCCCGCACGACTCTTTTTCTCGAATGGGAGGCAGGAAGCTGGAAGCGTAAATGTAGACATTTATTTGATTTATTTGTTCAGATTCGTAACTCTTGGGCTTGTACTGGGTGCTGTTCTCTGTTTAGGGCAGACCATAAAATAGAAAGCATTTCTAGAAAGCATTTCTTTTGAATCCAGATATGCTATGTACTTCTATCTGGGGTCTATGCTGATGTCAAGTCTGTCTCAATACAGCCTTTGTTTTCATCTCATACTGACAAGTACAAATCGGATTTGTTGCACTGCAGCAAAGGGCCAAGGTGCTTTGGTGAGGCAAACACCATAAACTGATTCCTTGCCGTCTCATCCAATCGGAAACCAACTTGAACTTTTTGGGGCTGAGGAAAGTTGGAATTTGAGTCTGACCTCGTAAGTTTAGAAATATCAAGAGACGAACAGAGCATCACAGAACCTGGTCCATGTGCCAAGGTGGAAAATGTGTGAAAGGGGAACATCGGAAGATGAGAAGCCCTACGCCTGCAGCGAAGAAACCCAGAGCTACTCTCCTGCCAAAGCGACCTGGAACTACAAAGGCTTTCTGGCTGCACAACTGCAAAAACTCAAAATTGTACTGAAAGACTGAAAGACCTGGACTGTTTGTCCTGTCCTCTCTTATTTCACCTATTCTCTTCGAAGGCTTTTTGACATGCCTGACTTTCATGTTTGCTTTGATCGTGAATTCAGTGTACGAATTCTTCGCAGCCTTGCCCTCAGAGACTTTCAGTGCTCCATATCTGCATTGAGGAAAGGCACGGCAATGGACAACTCCCAATGAAGAGGATTTTAGAGCTGCATCTCGGTACATGTTAGGCATGACAGCAATTGACATTCCAGTGCAACTCTACTAGTATCTGGTAGCGTTGCAAGTATTCATGAAAGAGGATGGCTGGGCTACAATACTTCCCATGTTTAGCTGACGCTCCAAGGTCCCGCCAGGTTGGAAAGATCCAGATTTCTCTGAAATGCATATGCTCGGCGTTTGGGACAAGGAAATAGAATATGTGGCTCGCGCTTGATTCTAACGGAAGCAGTTTGCTGGATTCATGTCCAGCGTGTGTTGGAATGTGACCTTTGTCCACCCCATATCTCGATATATCTCGTGTATTTGAATCGTTCACAGGGACTGGAGCTTTCTGGTTTGGTTTCTAAGCCGGTGCCAGGTGCGAGCCTTGGAGCTTTCCCACCTTAAATCTCCAGATGGAAAAGCTGTGCTGTTTGGTGACGTAGAGCCGGGAGATGCAATCCAAGGAGAACGAGAGAAAGGGAGGAATCAGGGAATGAAACGAGAATGAAAGGGAGAAAAGGGTTTCTCAGAGCCTACAAAGAGTCCATTGCAGGGTGCCACTTCGGAGAGATTGCAGTTTTGCATTTACAAGAGGTAACTAAGGATACACGCAGACTCCCTTATGCCATTTTTATTTCCAAAGTTTGATGTTTGTTTGTTGAAGATAGTGCGTATCTCAGCTCAGCTGTGTCCCGGCTGGTCCTTGCTCTGTAGTTGCATTGGAATGCTTTGGTTGTGCAGAAGCCTGAAAGGGCTGCCATGTTGCTCAGGAGGCGTGGGTGATTGTTGGCTGATGGCATCAATCTCCAGCCCGTCCCTTACTTCTTTCACGCTCTCAATTCTTTTGAAAGTGGCAAACTCCTCAAACTCCTCAATAGTATTGAATCTGTATGAGAGCACAGCGAGCATTTGTAGCAGTTGTACTGATTCTCCTTTCATCCTTGTGGACTTGATTCGGGCCAATCCTTAGCACAGTGCTTGGCAAGTAAAGTTTCACGTTGATTTTGGCACTTCAGGTCTGGCTGAGTTCCCTGAATTCATTCAAAATAATATATTTCTGACGAAAGAGATCCCAGTCGGCTGACTGCATTTGGCATGCACAGAAATTTCTTGCGGCCTATCACGGCTGTGTCCTCTTTTGGTGCAAGGATATAAGAAGAGGTGATTTGAGGAAAACATCATCCGGAAAAAGAAAAACTTCCCTGCGCAGCTGGCCAGTGCATCTAAGGAGGATGGCAAGTACGAGTTGAAGTTGTTTGACTTCAGATCAAGCGAGTGGAAAACTATCACTATTGATGACTACCTTCCCTGCTTTGCCGGTTCTGTCAAGGAGCAGGGTTGTAACGCTTCTATGAGACCGTGTGGTGTGCTAGCATGGGTCGCTTGTGTGAAAGTGGAGGTCCAACTTAAATGCAAATCAAACATGTAAAAACGAAACAATCGCGTGAGACCCAAGATGTTCGAAAATCAAGCATGGCAGACTTCTTCGTTGCATCAATTATCCGACCATCCGAGTGTACGATGTGTGCGATTTGTAAAGTGTGATGTCAAGTAATGTGATGTGTGACGTGAGTGTTTTGAAATCTCAGCAACTCGGAACCTTTTGTACGCTCCCTTTCTGTTCCAGCCAGGACGCGCATCTCGCCCGTTCGGTTTATGCTAGGTTGCCTCAGGGAAAGATGTGGGCAGCGCTCTTGGAGAAAGGCATTGCAAAACTTCTTGGATCATACAAGGCGGCAAATGCTGATGTTCATAGGATAGATTAGCTTCGGAATCGAGTTGATAAGAGTGTCAGGCGTTGGAGAACCAAAGTGCACTGCATTTGCTTTTTTTCTTTTTGGATGTTTGTTTCATCGTTTTGTTTACGGACTTTGTCAGGCTTTGGATGGAGGTATTCCGCCAACTGCTTTCACAATGTTGACAGGCCATGGCGACCTGCTTTGAGTCTTCGTTTTTCACTTTTTTTTGGTTTCTTTTGAGGAACATTCCAGGTCGCTTCCGGTCATTTTGCGTCGGACGATTGAGGATGCCCCGAGAACATACGCCATGGAGCCCCGCATGGTCGGGACCCCCCAGTCTTGTCGATTGAATCGATTGATTTCACAGCGATTCTCGTTCTTCGGCACTGCGAAGGCATCAAGTCGTCGGCCTTGCCTTGGCGAATTTTGTTTCTCTTCGTTGTTCCTCCTTGCAGTGAGGGTTTCTTTTTTTCTTGCTTTGCTTCGTTTTGTTTTGCGAGCGTTGTTTAGTTTTGATTTGTTTTGTTGGCTTTGCTTGTTTGCTTGGTTGGGGCTTCACCGCATAGGTAAGAGACATATTTTTTTGGAGGGGCTAACATGGCAACTGCCCTATTTTCTTTGCGGCGATGCAAAGCTCTGATTTCTTTGCGGTAGTTTGTTTTTGCCTGCAGCCGCTGTGGTTTCGATTGCCCCGTTGGCCAATGTTCTAAAGTTTTTGGCTGTAAAGAATCAGGTTTAATGGGCATTTCCATGTATCGTTTGGCCAGAACATCTCTCCTTCGAGCGTAGCATTTTTTGGTTTCGTGCTTTGTTGATATTTTTTGTTTCTGTGCGAAGATATATTGCGGTGGAGCCGGAAGTTGGAAGTTTGGCAATTTAACCGCAGTGGGCACAACTGGGTTGCAACTTGAGGCCAGTGACCCAAGGGTTTGGCCGCATTCATTGCTTTGTTTATTTCCCACTGAGGTGCTCCAGTGCCAGAGTGGAAAGCAATCTCAGAAATTGAAGTGGTGGACAATCCAGACGGACAAGTAGTGGGTTGCTTGGGGAAACTTGGGACTTCACTTGGATGTCACGGAATATCTTTATCTCTTCCCATTGGCACCAAACATCATGCAGCAAACAGGCAAACAGACTTGGTGCGTTTGGGAAGATGGCAAAGGTGTAGAGATGGTGTAGCTTCCAGCTTCCACTAAGGATGGGAACCACCTTCCAAGAAGTCGAAAGGAATGGCTACCATGTGAAGTTTCTTGGAAGCATTTCACATTTCACAAACATGTTAGCGTTTTCAGGTGGTCCTTGTTTGGAAAATTCAATGCCCTGCCAATGAGCGTTTTTTTGGCTCCAAAATATTTTTTCCCAAGATTCGACAAATACTTTCAATACCTTTCAATCCTACATTGACGGTTCTTGAATGCTCTCAAACATGTTAGACTTTCCGGGGAGTGCCGTTATTGTGCTCAGGTTCACCAAGATAGAAGGCGAAGGTCCAGCTGAGGGTTGGCTCCGGTATTATGTGAAGGGGCAACGTGTGGCCACGAGGACCACCAAATACCCGTGGTCTGTGGCCAAGTTGCAGACAAGTGGTGCATTTACTTCTCTTTTTTCCGTATACCGGACAGCTTCCCGCTTGGACATGCTACTAACGCTACGATTTTTTGACATCATGCAACATTTGAAGTGCGCAATGAAGCCTTGTATGTTCGGAATGACTTTGTCCAAGCCAACATGTTTCAGCAAAAAGAGGAAAGCCGAAATCACAAGATGAAGAGACATGAACCAAGAATGGTACAATAGAAACAAAACATCCGCTGAAGCGTGAAACTGAAATAGTAAACCCAGAATTGGCAAACCAAGGATCAAAACTCTTGGTAACGTTAAGAACTCCTGAATACGTAATGCATATTTATGCAGTTATACATATATGATCCAATACATTTTGAGTCTCTGTGGTACACGTAAATGATGCCGGAAGGTTTGCATTTGAGATCTTCACCCCATGTGTTGTGCTAATGTATCCGTGCAAAGATGAAAGCTTTCGGAAAGCCTTTGGCTTCCACTTGCCCGGAAATTTCAAGTGCATTTTTACAGAGTTTTCAAGTTGAAGGTTTCGGTTGGGTTGCCGAAGGCAACGCGTAGTTTCCAGCCTTTCGGCAAGCCGAGGTACTGGTATATCCTCTTCCGAGGGATTCTGGCGACGGGGTTGAGAAGTCCAATGATGAGGTATGGGAGGAGATTCTGAAGTTGGACGTTGGCAATTACCCCCTCTACACATGCATCAATGAGCAACTTGTCGAGTTGACTGTCGAGTTGATTTGCTACACAGATTTTTGCAGCTCTTTAGAATTCGCAGTTCGCATTAAGTTCTGCAAGTTCACAGTTATCTTCGTTTACATTTTCCATGTAGTCTTGGGACGTTAGACAGGAAACCAGTTGGGGTGAGAGCTCACAACATCTGGAAAATCTGGAAAGAACTCTTTTCTTTTCTTTCGTACTTAACTCATCTCTTTCTCTACACTGAAAAAAACATTTCTTGTTTCTTCCTCTCCCTGAAATCCTCAAGTCCTTCAGGCCCTTCAGATGTCCTATATCTTCCATGTCCTAGCGCAGTCTTTTGGTCTTGTAGCATCCTGGTACTGTCCTTGTATTGTAGTCTTGCAGTCTTTTGGTCTTTGTCTACGTGTACGAAGTGTACTGAGTGTACTAAGCGTACTTCGATTGAATCGCACTGCAGGGGTTTCTGGCTACCGGCCTGCAGCGAAGAGACACTGTTTTTTCGGGCCGGCCAAACCCTTTTCATGTTTTGAGATTGTAGTCCTTCCAAGGATCCTGTAGACCTATTTTCTGCGATACGTTTTTGTAAAATGGGGGCAAACTATGGCAAGATAAAGTCCACTCCACAGACCAAAAATACTGCAACGGTTTGAGGTACCGTTCATATAAAGAATCGCAGCGGGATGCTTGGATGCAGCTTTCTACTCTAGGGATGTGTTTGTGGCATGTGGAGTTGTGAAACCATTTCTGCATGGCCATAAAAACTGAGGATGGATTACTTGCACACCACGCCTACACCATCCTGTGCTCTTGCATTCGATTATTTTTTGCTGTTGGCCGAGTTTGCCAATCTTGCCGCCTAGAAAGGAAGACGTCAGTTGCCTTTGAAAGCTAGCAACAGATAGATTAGCCACCTTTGCCGTGGGGAAAATAAATCATTCGACCCCAATGCCTTGGAGAAGCCACGTGTAAAGATAGTGCAGATATGTGCACTGAACTGCATATCATTAACTAGAATTTCTTCTGAAACTCCACAAATGGACCAACTTCGGCAATAAATCAGGCATGCTTAGCAAGTATGACTTTGCACCCGCATCAAGGCATGCCAAGGAAGCCTGTGGCCGTCGCATGGTTTGTATGCGCAACCCATGGGGTCAATTTGAATGGATCGGGCCATGGAATGAAGCTCTGAATGAATCCTTTATGGAATTTGGGAACTGGTGAGCTTTTTTTTGGATTTGACTCAAATGTTTGTTTTCTCCAAGTGATTTCGAGTGATGTATGGGTCGGGATTTGGCGGAGCCCAGGACAAAGGAGAAGAGTGGAAAGCAAATCCGGACGTAGCAAAAACATTGCAAGTCGATCTCAAAGCAGATGGCGCACTTCTTGCTGCAATTCAGTGGGAGTGGGGTAGGAGATGACCATTTTTCCACATAGTAACTCATTGGATCCACACAAAAGCCATAATTCCGGTATTGAAAATCGGACAGTCCGGAACATGATCTGGGAAAGCCAGATTTTGCCACCTTTTGAAGTGGTGTCCACAATTTGCTTCCTCCCTAACTCCTGGACTTTTCAAGTGTAAAGTATTATATAAACTATTACAATTGTAGGATGAACCCCAAAACTGCCATTGTTCTCAGGGATGATGTTCCATTGTTGTTGCTGAGCTTGTGTTGTCAGGCATTCTGGATGGACTACGAAGATTTTACTTGGAACATGGATGGAGTGATGCACACGAATATTGTGATGCCTACAAAGCGAGCGGGACAGGACTGGCCAGAGAAAATCTGGTGGTGCTTTTCACTGACAAGCCCTGCTGACTGCTGAGCTTGTTGAAATTTGTAAGGATGATCTCGTGGACATTGCGAACTAGTGACAGGCTGTCAAAGAAAGCTCCTGTTTTGTGCGCTGGCCCTCCAGCAGAATACAGGCACACACACACACACATGATATACGGTTCAACATTTTTCAACCCTGTCAATTGCTGGGTGGGTCAACATGAAACGGCATTCATTATGCAGGCTGCATTGGACACCTTTCTCTGAATTTCAATACCAAATTTTCTACATGTTTCGAAATGTTTCAACTCCTTTGCCTGGAGAGTCTCTGCTAAGCAGCCAGAAGGCAAATAAGGTGCGTCTGCAAACTGCTGGTTTGGGAAGGCTGAATGGATTCCTATTTACCAACGACTACCATGAATCTGTCCATCGTGGGGTTGCTGCAATTACCTAAAGGCTTGAAATCCTTAAGACCAACTTGCGAAATTCAAACCTTTTGTCGTTGTGGTTCTTGCGCAGATGTCCCGCAACCCCTAGGTGAGGATGGATGGTACTTGGCCGCAGGGACGATTCCACTGCCATCAATCCATCAATTTGTTTTCCCCGCTCGCCTTTCGTGTGCCTTGTCCTGGAGAATGATACTGCCTTGTTATGTTGCCAGTTTCAACCCGTAGATGACTTCAATTTGACAGTGACTGCATGGTTATCGGCAAGCTGGAACCAAGAAACAGAAACTGCATCTTTTCACCATACACAATCGGGGGACGCAAGGTATACGCCCGTGACCCCTTGAGGGGAGCGCTTTACTTGTTGCATGGTGAGTCAAATCTTGAGGTTGGCAAGCAAGATCTCTGCTTGACGGCCGTGGAGGCTGCTCCCCAGAATTTCGAATTTGTTGTGCATGCAGCTTTTTGCCAAGACTATCAAAAGCGTTTGGGTGGTTGGTTGGTGGGGATAGCGAGCTTTGACCTAGGTCCAATTTTCCAGATCGGTCTATACATCATTTATAACATAGATGTTGCGTATACATCGTCCGTCTGGCAAGAATGTGCCAGATCAACAACTTTGCGGGTAAAGTGTTGAAGTGCGCCGCAAATTAAAAGATGCGTAGGCTGACAGGGTGTGCATTTGTCACCTTGTGCTGTGTTTTCCCGTTTTCCGTGCTCGTTTATGTCGATGTGGAATCAGCGAAGTTGTAATGGTTTTGGTGGGCAAGAAGTGGAAAGACAGGCAGCTAGTGAATGGTTCGACTGGGACAGCTTCTTTTGCCTACTTTTTGCTGCTTGCCTGGGATACAGGGATCATTTCTGATAATCCAGGAAGCTCCACCCAAATCATGTAAACCTGTTCAGAGTTTTCGCAGGGGACTTAAGAGCCAGATTTATCTGACCATCGGCTGCCACTGTTTGTTTGATTTTGGGTTTGTAGTTGAACTGGGTCAACCTCCGGAGTAGAAGCACAGTATGTGTTTCACTTGGAACAGACTGAAATCGCAAACCAAGACAAAGTTATTGCAGATGGCAGTATTGTTTTTCGTTTGAGTGCGACTATTGAGGGCTAAAATCTAGCGGGACCCCTTTAGATGCAAAAAGTCCTAAACTCGATAGATGAAGCCAGCTCTCAACGCATCGTCCAAGTGGTCCAAAGGTTTGATCGGCGGCCCAGGAACAGTTCCCAAGTCATGCAAGGATTCAGAGATCAGCACTTGCATGTCACACTGCAGGAGATAGCCTGATAAGTCACATGATGTCACATGATGTCACATATCTCATGACCTAAGAACTGTTTTGATTGAAAGTCCCCACAAAGCGTGCCATGGACGATCCAGACACCTGGTCCATCCCATTGGAAAACGTCTTTAGTGGCTTCGAGCACAGAGTTCCCACAGATGAAGATGGTGAGGAGATTGAACGTTTCTTGCACTTTGACAGTCCTGTGTTAGCGTTTGTCTGGGTGCAAGCAGAGCTACTCGAAATCTTTTCTGCTAAAAATTACAAGTTTCAACTGTTGTGGGATACCCCAGAGTTTGGTGGTGGCAAACCATGGAGATGGTTTCCAACCACTAAGATGGAACATGCAACTTACAAGAAACCCATCATGACGGTAGAGGATCTTATCAATCTTGAACGATCTGGCTATCGGACTCTCAAGACAGGATGAATAATGCTGGGATTGCGGTACCTCATGTTCACTGGCCTTTTGTTTCATGATGATATTGGTACAGCGAGACGCTTCCTGTAGAGCATGCTTCTGTTCAAACGCCAGAAATCTGCATAGCTTTTTTTTCTCTGCAAGATGGTAGAGCGGCAGTTATTTTTTCATCACTTTTGAATTTAGAGTCTGCATGCAACTCAGATTTGCGCCACTCGCTGTCGATGAAGATCGATTGCGACTTGCTTCGTGGCGTCTCTTTAGCTATTAGTCTCAGTGCCTGGGGAAGACATTGGTCTTCCAGCGGTGGAACGAGTATGTGCTTTGGTGAGTCAGCAAAACAGGGACTCTATGATACTGCTTCCCCAGATATGCAGTGTCAAACAAGGCAGTATAACTACCTGGACAGGGAATACCGGAAAGGGGAAACACGGGGAACACTGCTCTTTCCAAATTCCGGAGGTCTTGAAGATTGCTCTGTGATTCGACAGACAATCTCTTGATCAGCCTGGATAGCCACAGGGCCATGTCAACTGCCTTGCCAAGGCATTCACAAGCAAATTCAAAGATGTTTTTTCAAAGCCTTTTTACATTGGATTTTAATGCAACCTATGTTGATGTGCTCAATCATTAGTCGTTATTCATGACCAAAAGTCTTGAGTCTCAACAGTTTCATGCTCCTATATATACTAATGTATTATGTAACTTGTAACGTAGCTTTGCTTGTCAACCAATCCCTATGTCATCCAAAGTTCCAAAAAAAAACAGATGTGAATTTGTTCTCGACAGGCGCCATGCCACAAGGGTTTCGTGAAGGGATCGTACAAAATGCAATGAGGATCCTGTAAAATTCTGTAACGGGTACCGCAGCGAGTTGCGCTGTTGCATTCAAATCTTCAGTTCATCGAACAGTTGAAACCAAGGTACCAAGCAGGCTCTCAAGACTACAGCTTGAGCTTCGTCGTGAGTGAGTTTGCTACGTTCATCAGCCATGATTGGCAATCCTCACGTTGGTTGAAGTTCCTGACATTGCTTTGGATTTTTAATCTCCGCGGTGCCACCATCACATCGCTTGTCCTTGCAGTGGTTTCAGGTAGTCTGATGGGACTGGGTCTAGTGCCCCCTGGCATTTGGACTCTTTTCATTCCTTGGTTGGTCTTCTTCTTTGTCTTGTGTTTTTGGCAGCGTTTGCGCGGATTGATTCGAAGGCCAGTGGTAGTTTTCATGGACAAACTTTGCATTTCGCAAGATAATCTGGAACTCAAGGCCAAAGGTATTCAAGGCTTGGGCGCCTTTTTGGATTGCTCGAAGACACTTACAATCTTGTGGTCACCACAATATTTCACCCGGCTTTGGTGTCGCTCGGATGAATGTCATGATTTTTTTTGAGTCTGAGTCTGAGAGATCTGTCTATCCCTTTTGCCCATTTGGGAGCTTTGGTTTGGCACCTGAGGTGTCTATGAATTGGCAACTTACCTACGTGAGGACAAAGTAAGGCCCGTAAATCTGATGCCAGTGGCTATGTCTGTGGTGATTTTGCTTATGTGCATCAGTGGTATGTTAATGATGATACCTTACGAAGTGGCGCATCATGAAGTAATAAATGACTGGCGCTATTGGGCCAGTAGCGCCAGAGGTGCTAGAGGCACGATCGGCTGGGCTACTCTCTTCAAGGTCGTTGCATTCGTGGCAGCTATTGCACGCGTGTGCTTCCCCATCGTTTTCTATGTGGGCATTGGTGTCATTCGCAACGTACAGAATCTCAATAGTCAGCTCAGTGGTTTCAGCGTTCGAAAGTCGAATTGCTTCTGTTGCATGTGCAATCATCGGAATCCGGACACTGGTCAACGTGTGCCATGTGATCGTGATGCGGTTTTCAAGATGTTGCGGTCATGGTATTCAGAGAAGGACGACAAGGAGGAAGAGTACCTGGATAGGTTTGATGATACTTGGATTATGCCAGATAGATTATTTATTTGTGTTTTTTGCTACTTGAAAACAAGAAAACCAGATTCCTGCACCCTTCTCTTGGTAGCAGTACAGTCTCCTTCCTGTGTCCTTCCCCGTGTCGCCAGGAAGTTGTTCGTGTTCGCTTGAGTACAATAGCTCTTCAGTGCCAGGACTGCTCAGTTGTACTTGGCCTTTGCCATTTCTGCTTGCGAACTGCAGAAATCGGTGCAGTTTTTCATTTTGGAGGCAGCCGACAAGGGTTTCGAGGACTTGAAGAGCCTACAGGACTGGCCCTGAGAAAAAATGGAATGACTTATTTTAAGTTAATGTTCTTGATCCTTAGGATTCTTTCTGTGTGATTTTGAGAACACGGAATTGTTTGGCCCTTCTTCTCCAAGACGCATCGCATCCAGGCACTGTTTGACTACTTGGGGGCTCATTTCATCAACCATTTGGCAGTGTTCTTGTTTTATCTGTGGCTGTTCTTTGAGCTCTGCAGTGCGGGGCCTTCCTTGATGCTGTGGATTCATCGCCTACCAGCAGCACTACTGTCACTCTGGCTGATGGGCAATGTTGGTTTTGATCAGAGAGCAATTTTTTTTTCCAGTTGTCGTTTGTTTCTTGATTCTTTTTGTCTTGGGGTTGCGAGTGTTCTTCCTGGAACTCTACACCCTTGATCTTTTAGCAAGAAGCTTTGTATTAAGTACAGTAGTCTTTTTGAAATGTGGTGTTTTTTGATGAAAAAGGTGGACCAAAGCGTCTTCAATTTTGAACAAATATACCACTACATTTACGGATAAATGAAATTTGTAGAAGGGTACCGGGTTTGCAAGCAAGGTCTATTCTACCAAAGAGATGGCAATAGGTATAGAAAGTCGTTTGAGACAAACCAGTCTTTTTTAATGAGAAGAAATATGGACACCGGGCACTCTCAAGCAAATTAGCTTAATACAAATCACCTTTCAATAGTTTGCCAAAACGAAACCGCTTGCGGAAAGAAGGCTACATCATTAAATTAAGCATGACTCAAACAACGGGTGCCAAACCCGCGTTGAAATAATGCATTTCTCATGTGATGTTTTCTGAGTTGTTACCGCAGCTTGAAGTGTTGTACTCCAGGCTATCTTTGTTGATGATCGTGGGTTTCGGCTGCTTCTGGTTCACAACCGTGGTCGTCAACGCTGTTGTGCGAGAGTCTCTACCTAGCCACCCTTCGACTCCTGCCCTGGTGCGCTTTGCCTGGCTAGTGCTATGTGTCTCACTTTGGCAAATGAGGAGAGTGATTTGCTCAAGCAGCTCAAAAACCCACTGTCCCTAATAGAATGTCAGCGCAGGACAAGAGTTGGGATAAACGACAGAAGAAAAATATGGGACGAATCGGATAAACGGACCCGAATTCAAACTTTTCAGATGAGGTACCCAAAACCTGTTTATTCCAGCCTCTGACCTTTGCTGCTTGGGGCTGGAGCTATGTTGGCAAATTGCCTTTAATTGCTTAACTTCCCTGTCTGAGGACCAAAATTTCGTAGTGTTGTTCACCAGTTTGTATTGACTTTTACATCAAATTGGTGACCCTTGTGCCAGTAGCCGCTGCTCTCTCTAAGTCGAGCATCGATCGGTGGGATTTCCCCAGCAATCAATGCTCATACTCTCAAGAAAATTAGTTCTATCTGTGGGTCATTACCCCAAGTACCTCTTTGTTGGAATTGGGAGCGGTGCAAACAATCAATTTCTGTTAGGTCAAAGACCTGACACGATCTTCAAGCAACCATCTTTGTCTAATGACAGCTCGGTCTTGAAAAAGCCTTTGCACAGCCATTCGTAGTCCTTTACCTGTTCAGCTGTCACAACATTTCGCAATATGGACACAGGGCACTGGTAGAACTGATAGGAAATTTCCCACTCACCCAGAAGAACCGGAAAATAGGTCGGAACACGCGGGCCAGATTCGCCGCAGAGGTGAGGTGGGACTTTTGACGTCCGTCCTCCCAAAGGCTAGTACCATCGAAAATACGCCATTTATTGATGGGTTTTGATATGAACCGCCGTCATGTCCTGATTCCGGTGCCTCACAACACCCCAAGTTGGTCGCGTAACCCACCCCAAGTTGGTACGCCATAAGGGCGATTATGTCGCTGAAGGACACCATTTTCAGTTGCTTCCGGATATGGGGAAGCCAGAAACCTTGTGGTTTTTTTCCAAGGCATGAGGTGTTTAGCTTTCGAACAGTTTGGTGTTGGTCAAATCCGAATCCCACACATCCTGACACGATTTCGGCATGAATTGGTTGATATTCTTGGTAGGCGGGGTGGAAAAGGCGTTTCTTTCTGCATCCCCTAGATTATCAGCGGTTGGTGGTGCGGGTCGGATCCCCTGATGCTTTGGGTAGTTGGTTTGGAAGTTTTGCGATGATACCCCCCCCCCCCCGTATATACACTGTACATCATCCCTTTAATAATTGCTGGATCCAAATGCGATTGCAATCCGAACCATCCAAGCATCTTGAGCCAAGCATTTACTGGTCAAGTCCATTTGGATCACCAGGTTTACATTCTTGACCTTTCAATTTGTTGGCGAGGTGGAGATCCCACAAATTCCAAGACTTGAATTTGACCCTTTAACTAGCAAGAGACCAAATCTGATCTCCAGTCACTGCAATCGAAATTGGATCAAATCTCAACACCAGGGCTGGCCACATTTGGGTCTCCAGATGTTTGGGATTTTCATTTTGTGCAGATGAGCCCAGAGGCTCAAGGGGAGACGGGTGGCAGTGCTGGTGGGAGGTGTCTCAGTCTGGGACCACCGGGTAATGTGTAGATGCCTACATGGAGCTGTTTGAAAGGATTTCCTTCTTCCGCGTGTTGATCATCCGGTTCTATATTAGGTTGTTCAGGTACATTATATTAATGGGATTTCTTTTTTTCTTGGGGAACCCTTTCATCATGAGCAAATGTCGAGGGGTGGACATTTGCAGATGTAGACTAGAACCAGGTATCTATTTGGAACCCATTTCGATGTTTTTCCTGCGGAGTAATGGGGATTCCTATCATGCCACATGAAAAGACTTCCCGTTTTGGAAGGGTATGTCACTGTCGACTCAACCCCTCCTCGTCAACATACAGGAGGTTTCTTAAACTCTACAGCAGCGTTAAATTTCAGAGGTGTAATTCGTGGAATACCCTAAAACTTCAAAATCATTTGAACCCCTCCCAAACCCCTCAACCATCTAAACCCTCAAAAGGATATACATATAGATATAAACACCCTATACCCCGAAAATAACTTGGAATGCCAAAAGGTGTACATATATAGAATCATAATGTTTTTTTTGTATTCATATTTATATTTATTCTTCTGTTTATGCATTATATATAGTTATATTATAGAATACTGTATATATATTTTCTGCACCTGACTGAACCCTCCGAAAAGAACCTGAACCCCTTGAAACGAGGGTATGCCGTATACCCAAGACCCTCCATTCTTAAGAAGTGCTATTGCCCTCAAACTCTCAAACATTTCAACTAACTCCCGGACCATTTCCTTTCAGGAGAAGTTGGCCACATCCAAGTTGAGCGACTCCTGAATGCTGCCAAAGAAAAGGGCTGCAGCGCTTAAAGGACGCGGTGATGGAGTGATGTGGAGGTTAGATGCTGTGATTATCATCCTTTGATGATAATGCCGAGCATGCCAAGGGTCTTTGCTTTGCCTTCACATGAAAAGGGTTGATCACGAGTTGAAGTCTCAGTAGTTTCAGTATGTTTTAGTGTTTTTGACTGAAAAGGTCTTAGTCACGCATCTCAGCAGCAAAAAGCTTCAAACAGTGATGCCACGGAATGCATGCTTCCCCCTTCCAACGCTTGCTCTGTATGGAACGTCTTGTTCACGCTGGCGTTTTCTGCAGATGTTTGGCAAAGCCTGTCCCCTAGTGATGCCCCTGCTGCACGCTACAGCCATTCGGCAGTGTGGAGTTCCGAGGTGGATGGGATGTACGTCTTCTTAGGCACTGGAGCTAGTGATCTCCAGTTCTACAACCGTGGGGCCAATACTTGGCAGCTTGTGAGCCCCAGTGGCTCAGCACCCAGCGTGAACAATGCGGTATGGAGCAGCCAAATGGATGGAATGCTCATCTTTGGCGGGAAGGCCCTGGATACTTGTTGTGACAACAACTTATACTACTACTCCCGTCAGGGGAATTCTTGGTCACAATTACATCCCACGGGCACAAAGCCTATTGCCCGATACGGTCATTCAGTGGTCTGGAGCCCTTCTGCTGATGGAATTTATGTCTTTGGAGGATTGGATAGTCTTGGTACTCGCTATGACGACTTGCACTTCTTCGACCGCCAAGGTAATGCATGGCAAGCCCTTTCACCTACAGGCTTTGGCCCCTCTGCCCGTTCTGGCCATTCGGCAGTATGGAGTGCGGCGGCAGATGGGATGTATCTTGGCTGATGGCAAGACTTTAAACTCTAGTTTTTGGAGAATTACAGGAAGTTCTCTATTATGTACAAGTGAAGAAACAACTTAGCTAGATAAATAAACCCACCTGATTACATCATGCACACCTTGCATTCAGTGGAAAGGAACAACGTTCATCTCATTTCAGGGTCTGAAATGCCGGTAGGTACATCTATGCAGGCTACAGTACATCTGCTGGCGTCAACAACGACTTGTACTTTTACGATCGGTCGACCAATAATTGGCAACATGTGAACAACGGCTATGGATCTCGCACCGATCACGTTGCTGTGTGGAGCCCATCTGCTGATGGGATGTATGTGTTTGGAGGAGAGACATCTGGAGGGAACGTGAATGATCTCACTTTCTTTGATCGTCAGGCACAAAGCTGGGAGAACATTTTTCCTGGTGGCACTTTGCCCGAGGCGCGGAGCACGCACACTGCGGTCTGGAGCCCGGAAGTCAATGGGATGTTTGTCTTCGCTGGATTTGGTACCAATGCACTGAACGACCTGCACTTCTATGGGGCCCTGGGTGCTGCCAGCACCCCATCGGCTGTGGTAGGTGATCCCATCACTTGGTACAAGGGGAAAAAAGTGAAATTCTGGTTTCCTCCCGGTGAGCTGTTACTGATCCTGAAGACTCCTGAGTTGAAATTGTGGGCATCTACTTTTACAGGTCCTAGTATTGATTTCCAATGGTTTGGTCGTTTTGTAGTGACCACCGTGGAGGGCTTGGAAATGGTGGCGGTTCAAGTGCGAAGAGGTGCGGTGAAGCAAAATACGAGTGACTTCGAAGAGTTGGTCGTCGCCATGGGTGGTCGACCTTTGCGAGGCCGCGGCAGTCGACTCTATGCTGGAGCCAACGGGACACGTGTGGCGGTTGGTGTGAGGTCGTTCACGCACCTGGCGAATGGCAACTTGGAGTTTGTGATGGTGGAGAGCCCGTCCATCTCCTTCATGATTCACGCCAGCCCGGCGGCCACCGAGTTCCCGGAGGATGCAGAGAAACAGCTGGAGTTTAGGCTGGGCGGGGAGAGTAGGGCCTTACCAGGGGATGAAACTTAGCTTGTGGTTGGGAGCTCAGGAGCTGTCAGATCAGGAGGCCCGTTTTTAAATGTTGAAGATCCCAAGCAAATTCCAGTTAGTTTGCAACTTAGTTCTGAATGACTTCTTTCTAGACTCTCCAACGTTTTTTTTTGGTCTCCATGTTTCAGCACTGATCGTCCGATCTCACCAAAGGCACTTGGATTGGATCCACTTGGAGTCACCATCTACGGCCAACTTCACCGGCATCCTGGCACAACTCTGGGGCTTGGAAGCGCGCTCGCCCGAAGTGGACGCCATGCTCGTTGCTCCCAGCCAAAGAGAGCTGAAGGCTCATGCAATGCATTCTGCACCCGTTGTGGCCTGTTCCTGTTAGGACTATTGCACCTGGTTCAACTTCAGCTGGACTTTGGTGTTGCCTTGCGAAACAATACTGGGAGAGAAGGCAATGACATTGGACGTAACGCATTCTTACTTCTTCTCCCCTTTTCTCCTTTCTACTTCCTTCTTTAAAAGAAATCTTTTTCACCACTTTGACCTGAAAAACAATCAATTATTTAATTCACTTTAACCTTATATATCTTTTTTAAGGATAAAAATTAAGAAAAAATAAATTATATATAAAATTTGATTATTTTTTGATTTTGAATATATTTGTAATTTATCTTATAATAATTAAAAAATATTAAATAATTTAATAATTNATTTAATAGATTTTTATTAATCTATTTTATAATATATATTTATTAATTTTTCCCCCTCCCCCCAAAAAGATAAATAATGTCCGAATTTTATAAAATAGAATTAATTTTTTTTTTCTTATTTGGATCTATATTATATATAGAAAAAACAAACATATATTATAAAAAAATATTTATCAAATATATTTAAATTAATATATCAAGAGATTATAAATAAAAATATTTTTAAATAAAACATAATCCGATTATCTAGGATTGAGGATTTTGGTTCCTTGTCAAGAGCTCCGCTACTCCGTTAACTCTGGGCAATAGAATAAATAGCAAAAAACCTGACAAAAAACAAACCCTGGATTCTGGAGCCTGTACAATCCACGGTGGTGGAGTGACACATGCATGCACCCAACGAACAGCACGCAGTCATACACGAGTAAAAATGACAATCCCACATGTACAAGTCATTTGACTTGCTCTTGTAGCCTTAAACAGCAAGGTTTTGAGAACAGGAGACAGAGAAGAAAAAGAAAAAACAAAGAGGTCAAGCCCAAAGGATCCGCCCTATACAAGTCAACAATTAAAATACAGTAGTTAAATTAGTAGAATTCATATTGAAAAGATCGATTAAAATTCTATATTCATATGAGATTCTGACATATAGTACATCAAAATGATCTCTACCGAACGTATGAGGGATGCTTGATTGAGTAAGATAAAAATCAGCGCTCGGTGGGAAAGGTATTGGAAAGTATTGCAAGCTTGGAGTTGCAAAGAGGCTTAACATCTTGCTGCAGACTTGGGCCTTTGTAAATTCCCCGCCGATGGCACGTATCCCTTTTATGCTTCAAGTCATTGTTGCATCTTGTCAATGCAGCACTCCACACTGTCGGTGCCAAGCGTGAGCACAACACCCCACTTGAAAAAATCACCAACATTGGCCAGGTGGCGCAGTGGCAAGAAAATCAAGAAGAAAGCACTCTAAGACATTGGTGCCGGCCCAACGTTGTCTGCCCACGTTCAGCCAGCATGTCAACGATCACTTTCGGCCCATGCATTGCTAAGTGTTGCGAAGACATTTTCACAGGTGCTTCCGGGACCCTTTGTCATCTTTTTCCTATTAGTGGACTGGAGTCGACTACAGGCCTTACATCCCTATATCTTGCGAAGAAAAACCTATGGACATCATATCACGCAGCAATAGATTGACACTGGACAACAGGTTGCGATGGGATAAAATAGCAGATCATGCGGGGCACCATGAAGTAGCATGCTCTAGTTGAGATGCTATAGGGGCTTGGAAAATGATCGTCTTTGACCAGATTGAAAGCTGTATCATTGACCAATCAATCACTTTGTGATGCCACGGCACCCTGTCAAGCTTCAAGCTGAACTGTCCATGAGATCCAATGAAAGAAACCGAGCCAAGCTTTCTCGTTGAAGGGGTCTCTCATTGGAGGATTGGAGGGGGAACAGTAGAAAACAGCACCTTGTGAATGGGATGCGATTGAGCTGAAATCCTTTTTGCATCTCTAATGCCCTCCCGAGTGTCGCTCCATATCAATAAGAAGAACAAGAAACTGATATTGCAGCAACAACCCGCCATAGAAATCGATAGAACATGAAACAACACGGAATCGCTTCGCTTCCCGTGCGCGCCGCCTTTTGGGTGCAACGGATCAATGGATGGATCATAGCCACCTGAGTGTTTCAGAAGCCTTTTGCATGTGAAATTGCAAGGTGTCTGTGATGCTTCTGTGCAAAGATTGCTGAAGCCAAACTTCCAAACCTAGTCTCCTCAGTGCAAGACTCATCATCATCAAAACGACCTTCCAAGATTGGATGTGTCACACATGGAATGCGAATAGATGTGAGATTTTGGAACTTGTTCCTGGTTGTTTCTGCAGCGCTTGCCAGTCTACCCTTATCTCCTGTTCTGAATTCTGGTTTATTGTTGCTTTATTATTAATTGCTTTTCTCCGACCATCTTTGCAAGAATAGATCAGCAAAGCCTGCCCGCTCTGCAGCCAAGCGCCGCCTCCAAAAGTGTTGAAACTTGAACTTAATCGTCACTGCTTCAACAGCAGAAGTTTCTCAAACTGTGTCTAAACATGAACACTTGACTATAATTCGAACTGTGTCAGCAGCACCGGCTCATCATCCTCATGTATTATCTGACTATCACCAATCCAGCACTTTGACTTCATCCCAGCGTTGCATCTGCGAATGTGTCTCCAAAAGCTCATCATTCTGCCTCCTCGCCGCTGCGGCTGAGGTAGGTGTGCTCTTGCCAGGGCTTTTGCTGGGACTTTGACCTCGCAAAGCGCCGCAAAAAGACCATCCGACCATCCCCAGTTGGTAGAAGCCTTGTAACAATGTGAGGCCAGGAATTTCAAAGTTGATTGGTGTCTCAAGACCATATGCATATGGGCACCCGTAAAATCCCGTGCAGCACACGTGCGTGTGTTTGTCTTCTATGATGGGTAAATCACATCTTGAGATAAGAACCCCAATCTATAACCAATAGACTGTGGTATTGCCACAGCGATCTCCAAACACCTTCAAGGTAGTCTGTTGGATTCTGCTTTGATCTCTGTCTGAATCTATGCCACGAGACATGTTTCTTTTGTGCACTTCTCCTTGCATGGTGTTGCATGGAAAGCCCACCTAGGCGTGATGTAAGGGGCTCCACAGCCACTGGCTCAGCTCTGGAAAGAAGCTCCTGCAATGAAAGAACAGGAAATAGATGGAAATAGTACAAAATACAAACATGTACAAACGCAATTTCCATCAGGGTCCCTTATACCGTGATCCCAACAAATCCGTTTTGGTTGCAGCTCCTGGTCCTCTCTAGCTAGCTCCTGTCACGAGGCTTGGCGAATGCACTCCGGCTCGTCTTGATGCAGTTGTTAATGTCAAAGGGTAGGAATCTTGCTCTTTGAATCTCTTTGACATAGTATGTCACTCTGATTGAAATTGCTGCCTCAACCCTGCTTCTATTGATTTCTGTGAGTTTTTGGGCTAGGCCCACGGCCTATGGACCCTGCGCTAAAAAAACTCCAAAAGAATCATTGCTTTGCCAGTCTGGTGTAACTACAATACTTGTGTTTCAGCCTTGACAGGAAACCGCATCTTGTTTCACATGCAATGCCGCTTTCCACGCTGAACGTGCTTCAAAAGGCCCTTAGGGCGCTCTGAAGGTCTGAAACTCCGTGCATGACTTTCTTTCCCAACTTGGACATTGCGTTGTAACCTGCCAAATAAACATTAAATGTAATGTAAATATATGCCTCTGTCATCTACTTCATGTACTAGTATACACTGATATTGATGATGAATATTATGTTCATGTATATTGTATGTATTGATTTTTATTAACACCTACAACTTGCAAATACTTGTAGTAGATTGCCCTCAAGGCCAAACACATGAGCCATGCCAGGTTGAGTTTTTCCATGCATCTGATCGAATTCGATGACTCGTTACGGGTCTGATAATCTACATGAGCAACGGCCAGCCAGGGCTTGCTTTCATTGCATTCAAACAGGTGCCACTCAGCGCATTCCTTGAAAACTCACATGGGTTCCATTCAAGCAAATTAGGATATACAAATGACAGCATTGCAGCATATAACATACTTTCCTACTCATACATTGCATACCTAGGGAAAACGTATTGCACAAGTGCCCTGCGGCCAAAGCAGCTTTAACAACTGTTGGGGTGCAAAGCTAAGGCGCTGACCTCTTCACTGTTTGTTGACCTGACTGACATCTGCGAAAGTTGGCACTGCGTTGCTTGGCTTCACCGAGAGCTTATCCTGTATTAAATAGCACTAAGTAAATTAGACCTGACAAGCTACCTAGCTACCTCACTCCTGACTATGGTCTCTAATGATCTCTATATATGTCTCAACTTTCTGACATAGTCGACCTTCTCCCTAGCCCTATGTTGTCCAGCCTGGCCAGTCCATTGGGGAAGGCTCTGCTTTAAGGCTCTGCCTGCGAAATAGCTCTGTCCCTATCCACCCTCCCAGAAGCAAACTTCAAAAAGCCAATCTACCCCGAATTTGTGCCAGTGAAGTTGCCTACGATGGTCAGCTCGATGGCCACAAGGACAATCCCAGCCTGCTAATAGGTTAAGGTAAATCAAATCAATCATGACATTGAAAGCTCAACTAGCTGAATCTTAAGGAGTACGAATGAAACTTGTACTACAAAAGACATAAAATGACATACATAAGTCCAACGTGGTGAAGTTGAAGGTGCAAATGGGCTGGATTTCGCGTTTTTGCTTCCGTGGGGAGTGTTTGAATGCTCCGGAGATGGTACTCCTCCCGCTACTTAGTTACAAACGTCGTGCTGCAATGGTTTTCTTGATTTTAGTTTTGCTTGCAAATGACTCTTGGGCCCTGTTTTGATGCTGTCCAGGATTTTCCAGCAATTAGGTGTGTGCAAATACGCGTCATTACGCATACATGATTCTTCATCACACATGGAAACACAAAGCATGATTAGCTCCAACTCTTGAGCTGTTCAGCAATCGAAGAGACATGCAGTGACTCATTAAAAGTTCAGGACAAGTTAACCAAGTGCGAATGTGAAGAAGCTGTGAAATGCTTTGTTCATTTTTGCTCAGGTTCTGGCATAGAAGGTTCCAACTGCTGTCATCCTACCCAGTGGAGTCGTTGGGAACTCATCCCCTCAGCTGGGAATCCATCGACAGGTTGACAATTGTCATCTTCGATACTCCACTCCCTGGCAGTTAGCCATGTCCAGAATATTGAACCATGAGCAGTATGTGGCCAAAAATCTGAGAGTCAAACACTTCCAGTGCTTATGTTCATTTCTTAATTGCCATTCCTTTTGGTACTGTACTGACCATAGATCAAAAGCATTCAAAAGCACTATATCAATATCTAATCACTATATAGATCAGTCCATTCCCTGCAAACGAGGTGCCGTAGCCGACAGTAGTGGCCTCAGTATCGTTCAAAAGCTGCCCAAGCCACCTACCCAAACACGTTGCAAAAATTCCACCGGAGATCACCGGTGAAAAAAACATCACATTCTCCATCCTGACAAATCCTGATTTGCTCGGGCAGATAAAGCCAAGGCTTTTGATTTTCATCTTTTTCTGATGTGGAAGTTGAACCTTCAAGTCTCATTTAAGGCAGCCACTGTCACGAAAAACCACCAAAAGCAATGGCTGATGGACGTAAAGGGCGTTGGTTCCTGTCCTTGGTCAAATTCGCAGCAATGCACTGTCTAGAGCGTGAACTTTGTCGTTTGCAAGTTTAGACGATATAAGTGATCGCCAAGCTTCCATAGTCGTGCTTCCTTACAGGGAAAGTTTGAGAACCACAAATGGCAGGCAGATCGAGAATGTGAAATCAAGTCCCGCAAATAAAACATAATACAACTGCGCGTTTGAATTAAGCACAGGCAAACTTATTATGCATACTGAATACCAACCTTTAAGCAAAGATGATGGATTGAACATGACTAAACAATATGAACTTGAAACATGATTAATCAATCACGGCTTGCAAATGAGCTTCTGTGGCCTAACGTAGACACCTCGCGGATACAAGTCTGGCCTGTACGTCACAGAGTAGTCCCTCAGTGGCAGATTTGCATTCTCCCTTTCAAAATTGCTCCAATGAAACTCTGCAAACTCTAGAAAGCAATTCATGCATCTGGTCGCCGATCCCCTGTCTAAATTCATTTCCATCCCACCATGCCAGCCATGCCAAGAGACGTCCCTTCAGCAATCCACAAGCAAGAGGAAAAAAGGATACACACGATGCTGGTCAAGGAGAACACGGACACAATCCCAGGCAACGATTCCCTCAGGAAATCACAACAGCAAACCAGCTGCCACTGCGCACAAAACCGTTCTTTCCTGGTTCAAATCTAATTTATGCACTCAATTTGGGACAATATTGCTGCTGTCAGATTTTAGTTAAATACATTGCACACCGAAGCGGCCTCAAATTTGATTGCACACAAAAATAATATAGATACACATTGGGGGTTTAACAATCTTGAGCCATGCCCTCATGCATCAGTTCTTGACATTTCTATATAGCTGATTAATGCTGGCATGGCACCCGACAACGCTGATGACCATGTCCACGCCTGAAAATGGAAAAAGTGATCAAACATGACAATTGACAATGACACCAAAGTTGCGAGTTAGCAAGTTGTGCCCGATTGTCTGCCTAACTTTTCTCTCGGTGTCCACAGAAAACTGACTCAAAATCAATTGAGGGCTTCACCATCTCTCAGCTTTGGAGATTTCAGCAAGCGGAACCTGGCGAAGCAAATTCGGGAACCGCCAGCCAAACAGCAATGGATCATGCAGCCACGCTATGAAAATTCACCCCAACACTCTGGCATTCCTGGCCAAGGCACACTCTCACCAAACGCAGGACTCTTAAAGCACCTGTACTTCCTTGATATAGACCACCTAATGATTGACACTCCAGCAACTGCTCTGACAAATGCTGATATTGCCATGGTCAGAGGTCAGAGGTATACAGTCCCACAACACTTTAACAAACATCCGGATAACAACTGTGCGAAGCATACCAGCTGAACACTTGTTGTGCCAAGCATCTGAGAGACACATAGTAGGGCGCAATAGCAAAGAAGTCCACTAAGTTCAGCCACTGTGTAGCCTTATTCTGGGCGCGGCATAGCCACGTGCTTCATCTCTTGTAGGACTCTATCTCATCTCAGAGCTCCAGATTGCTCGAAAAACCGGTTCGTCACTTTTTTATACTTGGTCAACCGGCCCGGCAGTTCAGTTTCGAAAAACATAATGAAAAATTGAACACCCCTTGAAATCTGACAGGGAAGAATAGGCAAGAGGCATACTTGAATGTCATCATCAGTGGACCAACCTCAAGAGGTACAGAACGCAAAGCGTCTAAAAGCATCTGAAAGCATCGAAACGCATCGAAACATAAAGGTAGTTTTTGTGGTTATCAAAGGTGCTCGCCAGCTTCCGAACACATATGCGTATCTGTTCATCCAAAGCTGCTATATCTTTGGACAATTTTACAGGATCTAACTTGACATTCGACTTTTCGATGCTTGTGCCGTTTGTGCAAGTGACACTTGAAATGAACACTCACATATGTGTTGAAGGAAAGTATGGAAGTTTTTACCCAAAAAGAAATGCCCCGCCTTGGAGGGCAAACCTATCTCTTTCCAGGACACCCGGTGCACCTGGAGAATACGAGCTGGTCGCTGCCCGTGCGGAAGGGTTGAATTTTTTTCTTCATTTTTTCTGGCACTTTGTTATGAGATTTGTCGAGGCTGTGCTGGGTAGTCCCTGAATCTGGGACGCAAACCAGAAGGATTCGAAGAACCTTAGGAACCGACGAATTCATGTGTCGACAATGTCATTGCCATTGCATCATATTTCATCCACATTTTAGACAATGGCCCTCTGATGCCTCTGACCTCTTGAACATCAAGCTTCCTCTTGTTGTGCCTCTTCCTCTACAAAGAAACTGGATCCCCCAAATACCATCGATGCTTCATGCGCTGACGGAAGCTTCCAAGCATGCGGGGTACGCAATCGAAACCACAGTGGAACCTTACAAGTGACCAGATTTATCCAGTCCTATCATTTTATATCATTTTCCGAGAATTTATCCCCCCCTTTGAAATCGTTTTTCCAACATAGACTTCCCATACCCTGGAATCATTTCGGCAATCACTGACCCCCACCCTGAAATCATTTCAGCAGGAGTTCTGGGACCTGAAAATCATTTCTTAGAAATGACTTTGTATGTCACGAACTACTCCCCAAAGGGGTGGGACCCTGGGATCATTTCATGTTTTTCATGAAATGATTTCAGGGGGGCTGGTACTCCTAAGTTGTTATTAGTAATGACCCCTCAGAATCATTTCACCCAACTTGCTGAAATGATTTTGGGGCGGAGGTCAGTCTATTGAAATTATGATGTTGTCAAATTAAGTGCACCCCCCCCTGGTGATAGCTGAGTCAAACACTTGACCTGCTGAGAAAATAATGCTGTGAAATGATTTTAGAAGCTCTGAACTTATCCTTGGGAAATGATTTTTTGGGGGTTGATGGTTATTGATGTTGAAGGGTTGGAAGTTCCCAAATGCAACATGCGACCAAAATGATTTTGAAACATCAGAACTCTATATTTTGAATGGTCATGAATGGTCAATTTTTTGTTTTTTGAGAAATGATTTTCGGATAACTACTCCCCCCAAAAAATCATTTCCCAAGGTAGGGGTGTTTTTATTTCTTAACTCTGCATCCAAGTTGCATACTCCACAGTGAAAAAGCCGATGCAAACCCCTTCAATGTACTCGAAGGCGACGCCTACGAAGGTCTGGGAATTTGACTGACCTAACTCCGGTGTTCTTAATGATAGTAACTTAGGGAGTCCAACGGGATTTGTCTGGATTTTGGAATTGCTTGCAACCGCCACCTGGGTTGGTCGCAAACATGCATTCAGACTCCAGTCCTGCCTGGGCGAGGACGACAGCTTTCGTAGGTGATCCTTGGATGGAAGAAAGGCACTGATAGAGTGACTATACAAACTATATGCTACAGTAATGCCTTGTGCCTCTTCCAGTTTGCCTCACAAAAAGCGGAGAAACTGACAGTGTTAGCAAGGTATGACTATAGACTATAGGCTATGTCATATTAGTCGACAGTCCCCAAAAGTTGCCGCTAAACAAAGCAAGCTTCTCTGGCCATGGCTTGCAACCAGAAGGAGTTGCATTGAAAGAAGGCAATGACTCCAACAGCATCGACACCTCAAAGAGGTCAAAGATCTGATCTTGTCCCGACTCAAAAGCAAACGTGGCTTTAAAAACCCGTCATTTCCTTGCATATCTCTTTTGGATCTACAATTTTCAAACATAACCTATATGTTGATGTCCTATGCAGCTCAATGGGAGGAGTTCCATAGCTTTATATAGCTTTACTGCAAGCATTTTGGCGGTACAAGATAAAAGCAGAGCACTCAAGCTATGGTGTGTGATGCAAAGGATGAAAGCCAAGTCGCTGTGGTGACAAGTATCAGCACAGTCACGAACCAAGACACCTTATCATCAAAATCTATCAAGGCAGCTAGGCAGTGACCCAGTTCTGAAGGGCCCTTTAAAAGCACGTCAGTCTACACAAAAGAAACACCGTGTCTGACCAGTTGTTGCTAGAATGCTCGTGTTGCCGGCAAGGGGCTGCCTTTGCACCACGACTTGAGGTTGGATCGCTCAGAAGTGCAAAGATCCTCAGCACGACAGCGGTCGCAGGGCTGCGGCCTGGCCTGTACTTGAGCGATCTGGATGCATCTTGATACGCATACCGATTCATACAGAACTTAATGCTCCCATGTTGGGTGTTGACACCACATCCACTATCACTACTACCACTACTACTACTACTAGTACTCTTACTAGAACTACTATAGTACTACTACTACTACTACTACTACTACTACTAGTACTCTTAGTAGAACTACTATAGTACTACTACTACTACTACTACTACTACTACTACTACTACTACTACTACTACTACTTCCACTCATCTGTGCAAATCAAAATTTGAGGACCTTTGCTCTCCTTCTGGTTTCTGTTCTTTGCCCCTGTGCTTCTGCGGGTTTTGCAAAAAATAATGAGGACCAAATTTAAGACTCATATCAAAAATGGAGATTTGATTTGCACAATCATATGTTGCACCTTGTTGCATAGCAAGCGTCATCACAGACCATGACTTGGTATCCGGAAGCCAGCCGTTTGCCTTATAGAGATCTATCCAGTCTCTCCACTGCAGGCAGTCTGATCAGCCAAGAGATCTCAAAAAAGACACTTTGCAACTCAAATACCTAACAATAACAATTCATTCAGGGGTGTCTGTTTATTTGTGGAAAGGGAGCCGGAAGAAAGGCAAAAGGGCTTTCACATGTTCTATGTAGCTTTCGGTGCTGTAAATCGTTGAAGGATTGCCGTCGAGCAGCCTTGCGCTGGCCACCCCTTGGCTGAGAGCTTTGCAATTTAGTAGCCGACACATGCTGACATAACTCAAACCAGCAGTTGCAGCGAGCTGGCTGCGATTCATGTACCATGCCCCTTATGATTCATAAATTTCAAGGCACACATGCACAGTGGTAGATGTCCTCCGATGAAGCGAGAGGACCAAACTCTGAATGGAGTCTTTCCTCAAGTGCAGAACTTTCTACGAAGCAAGGGTAAAACTTGCCACATGCAACAGGCACACCCCAGCACTTGCAACCAGGGTTCCCATGATTCTTGGTATAATACGCTTGCTCGAAGTTGGTGCCTTTGGAAAGAAAGGGAATGCAGCAAGTTCAATCACTTGATGCAGTACGATAACTCTGAGATCAAAGTGGGTCAAGAGGGGTTCATAGCAAATCTATGCAAATCTACTAGCCCTGACTGAATCAAAGGTTCGCTGACATGCCTGACATAACTGAGTATACCTTTTGCATCCGATTCTTTGCACCGTCCACATACACTGAGTTGAGTGGCTAAGGACGCCAATAGGCAAGGCCAGCAGAATTACCTCAGTTTCGAAAGGGTGGTCAGTGGGCGGGACATGTTTATGATGTACCCTGAATGCGTGCAAATGCTTTGCTCATGTTTCATACTCCCCCCAATGGTGCAAAAGCACAAAACATGTGGGCTTAGTTTGGTGTGACATATTATGCCTTAGGCTTTTCATCCTTCCGCAATTCGGATACTATATTACGATGTCTTGAGTTTCTGCAAATGCGTTTATTAGTTGAAATGTGTCAAAACATGTTGAAACCAGTTAGGGACTCTGGCGTCCTTAATCAAGCAATCTTGACATACGTATTAATATTGACAAGCAACGCCGCAGTAGAAGCAAATGACACCCACAACTTTGCCTCGTGGTGACGGAGTCGGAGCATGTTGCTGAAGCGATCAGCACTTGCATTTTTGTAGTATGACTGCCATCTATGAAAAAGGGTTGTAGCAACTTGCCATTTCGTGGTATCTCACAGGTCCCCATTCTCTCACCTAAAGTCGTTGTCGGGACCATGTCACCATATCCTCAGTCCAGCACATCAAAATCTACATGCAGGCAATTGATGCCACTCATTTAATACATGCTGCTCGCTATGTGCAAACATGGCTCCCACTGTCGTCATAGTTGTAAATACCCACCAAAGACATATTGGAATTGACCGAAAAGGAGTCTCAATCTGATGCTGGCCCTGTAAGCACATGCAAGCTGCAAAAACACTCGGCAGAATGTTCCAACATGCTCCATCTCAAACACAGCAATCACAAAAAGAAATGCTGCCTGCGCATCTGTCCGAACATACACACCAAACGGATGCGGAGCTGGAACCTTGGCATAAAACGCTTGAAATTATCTCTGGATTGCCTGAAAGGCCCACAAACATGGGAAACTATGTAGAAAATCTGGAAGATGGGGAAACGAATCAAGGAAAACATCGGGGAAATACAAGCATCGTTGCCCTAAGGCTGAATCTCCGTTGGGTGGTTTTGAGACAGCAGGAACGCGGTTGGCGCCGGCCAAGGCACTGTATTGTTAAACGCATCTACGCCGGGTCGTGTAAACTCTTCAGCCACCTGATGTTGAAAGAATCCCTTGCAATTACAAGCAGTCCGAATTCCGAACATCTCACGAACTGCTGTCCGTCTGATCCTGTCGTTCTCTTCTTTCGATAAGGCCAGTGCCGAGAACTGCTGCCCTTCCATATAATATATGACCTTTGAGCGGAGGCAAGTGCATAATGACGCCAAGCAACAATCTGGAACTGGGCGCTCAAATGATTCAAGTGCTCAAGGTAGTGCAAACAAGGAGCACATGCAAAGAAAAGTCCAACAATGACGTTGAAAAACCTCAGCCATCTCATGTGTCCTAGCCAAACCCAAAACATAAAACAATCTGACTTCCATCATGGGGTCGTGTATGTTTGTGACGGTTCTGACCAGCTTTGGGCCAGGATAACTCACTGAATTGCTTTTCAGCAGGCACATTAAGCCCTAGGCATCAGGATGGCTAGCGTAAAGCCGCTGTTGGCCATGGCTTCCAGGATAAGCTGTATGCCTAACACTCTGTAGAAAAAGCATCTGTCAGCCCTCACTCGGTGCCAGCATCCAAGATCACTGAACAGATTTGTGTTGGATTGTAAAGAAATCTGAAGTCTTCCGCCTCCGTGGTGCTTTGCCAACTTGAAAAGTCGCACTACCTGTGGTGTGCAATGTGATGCAATGCCATCGGGGATGTTCGGTGGCTATGGCATGGATCTGAGGTCCCGACGCGAAAGAGCCGCAGCACTCGTAAAGAGCTCACAGAATTGCCCAGCAAAAAACCCAAATAAAATGGAGCAACAGCCTTGGAAATACTGAAGCAACTAAGACACGAAAAAGAACCAGCCAACTTTCGTGAGGCCTGTGAGTACATAAGTAGATGTAAAATCGTAAAGCATTTGGGACTGCACCCCACAACTTTTATCGACTTGGCTTCTATATAACATTATATAACTATATAACGGTCTGTTGCAAGTAATGGCTGCAGAAGCATGAGGACACCAATAGCACATTAGCTTTTGGCCCTCGCCTATCAAACCTCACACCATTGTCTGGGCTGTGGTGCCCTTACTGGCGCAGGTTTCCCTACTGCTTGAACAAAAGATCCAAACCACTGCACTCACAGGATGTCTGTGCTATCATGTTCTAAATTTCCTCGTGTATGGGAAGTTGCGAGGATTTGTATGCCAACATTGGGAATATGAGTGCTCCAAGGGCCAAGTTCTACAATGCAGTTGCCAAGCCACCAGGATGTCAATGATATTCAACGGCGTCCTGAAGTATGGCACGGTGTGTAGGACACATCTTTTTTGGATGACCTTCACCTAAGCCAATGGAACAACCCGGGCCACCCATCCCATCGAAACATATCGACACGCCTGGCGTAGCGCAGCGTCCGCGTCAAAGGGCTACTGCCGAGGCTGGGCTCGGTGTGGCACGTCAGCAGTCGCGCCTCAACGCAGCTTGAGCTTCCAACGTTCGCTCCAACGAAACATAGCAAAACCATAGCACAAAACCCTTGTTCCTACCGTTTCTGCAACAACAAAAACACACAACAAATCACAAAGAGATCACATGATCACATCACAAAAACATATAAAAGCACTAAGGCCAAAACTAAATACTCGATGGTGAAAATGCAAATGCAAACCTGTCACCAAACAAACACGGGTGATTCAACAAAAACTCAGGTGAACCGAAGAACTCTTCTGTCATCAACTTGCTGCACCGCCCGCCAAGTAACAACTTCTAAGTAGAAGAAGCTTTCATCTGGCACCTGAGTCGGCTGCTGGAGACACTGTCACGGTGCAAACGGAGAAAGCACGTGCACTAAATTGGGACAAGCACCTTCATATTATTTCATTCATATTGAATAAACTAGGCTGATGATGTCTGCCCGGAATAAAGATTCTTGTAACCATGTGGCGGTTCCAAAATGCAAAAGTTCAACCAATGCAACGTATGTTCTGCTCCAGCATTGTCGGAATGCCTTGGAACTGAAGACTCAGTGCTGCAAGGTCACTGGTTCGCAAGCCTCTTTCGTGATTGGCTGCCCTGACAACAGCAGCTCGTCACAAAGCGCCGGTCTGTGTTGAAACCTGGGCATTGACCTGGCCAGGTATCAAAACGAACAGGTCAACATTTGCCCTACCAGCAAAATTTAACAAGTAACAAATAGATGGAATCTAAAGAAATGAGGGAGCTAGAACAGGTGTCCAAAAGAGACAGATTTTTCACGAGTGCCGTCCAAAAGGCTCCAGTATGAAGGTAGTTGTGCTCAGCAAAATTGTCAGAATGATGAAAGCTGAGATAACCTTAGGTCAAACTGCACGAGAACTCATCCCACGACTCCATGTTTGGACATGAACCAAAGCGAATGATGGCAACATCCCAGAGTCCCAGAATATGGAAGTTATTTATCTCATTTTATCTCCCTTTTTGGTGAGATGTTTCTATATATACCAAATAGCTAATGGTCCATTCCTGCAGCCCTACAACCAGATCTGGAAGCTTGTCTTTCATCATCTTTGCGATTGAGATCCAAGACTTCCCAGTCCTGTGACCAAGGCACTTTTCCAATGAGGAAATGCTCGGCATCGTCCAGCACCAGGAAAATCCACCTGTCATTACTCTAGAGTAGCATGTAGGACAATAGCTGTAAGCTTCCACAGTCTTCCAAAAGGATAGCCACACACCTGCACCAATCCATGGTCGCTGGAGTCCATGCAGTCCCCTGTCGAGTTGATGGTTGCCTGGGCAAGGTTTGGCTTCAGCTCGCATGCTGAGCATCTCACACACTATGTGAAACAAGTTAATACCGCAAAGGCAAATGCATGTTCTTGTTGCATCATGTCGTTTCGTGCTGTATTAACGCCCTTTGTGCCCAGTTGCACTACATCAGGTGTTCCACCCGTCTCTCCCACGTCCTCACAGTCTGCAAGTCGACAAGTCAGCTGTAGTGCAAGTATCAAAGTTTCCCGCTGTCTCGCACAGTCAAAGACTTCTTTTCATTGGAACCTTTCAACAAGACTAGTTGACACGATGCTAGAAAAACATAGAACATTTGGAAAGCTATGGAAAACATGTTCCTAAAAAACTAAACAAAACCTACAAAAAGATCTAAAGACCCAGCTACCCCATCCCATTTCTCTTGGCGGTGTTCCGTTTTCCTTCCATTTTGGCTCCCTATTTGCTTTTGGCTGTCGTTGCACTTGTCTTGTGGTGATGCCTCTGAACGGCATTAGTTGGTTTTGCGTAGATTGTCTGGGATCGCAAACCCAGCCATTGAATAATGTTTCTCGCTTTTCGTAGAGGACGCCCAGGGACATTTTTTGATCCTTATTTAGGTTTTGCAAATTCTCTAGAACAATTACCAAAACAAATAACAAAGCGTAAGGAGCGGCAAATTGCAAGGAGCACCTACGAAAGCTGAAGAATTCCGCAAGTCCGCTGAAAACTTCACCTTGTTTGAAGTGCAATTGATTTTCCGGCCATGCATTTCACTACGCTAATCACTCAGTGTCTTAAACCAAGACAAGCGCTCAAAGTGTCTCCTGAACCTTCCAATTACATCAGCTATATGCAAAAGGCCCTTCAAATCTTTCTGCATGTTCTTTTCTGAAGTGGTTCCACCCTCTGTGCTCTCCTTCATGGCACCGTGCTCAGATGAGGTATCGGAAAGAGCAGCGCTTGAACCTTGGAATGAAATCGTTGCATCTCGCAAGACTCAAAAGCATTTGCTGCATTTGTCATTCAATTCATTCGTGACAAGGAGACATGCTGCGATTATTCTGCAAAAGGCTGCGAGCAAGGGACTGTTGAAACAGGGCATGTTTGCCAAGCTCTGATTCGCACCTGAAAAGTTTCTGCGTAGCTTTCTCAAACAGCTGTGAAATGAGATGCAGTGAAAATGCAGAATCAGAAGGCTCTGCAAGTTTCCAACATCGCCAAACACTTGAAATAATTGAATGGATCAAATAATATACAATAGAATCCACTAGAATCAAATAGACGTGATACAGGTCCGTGGATGGGCCTTGCTGTGACCGACTGCTTTGGAGCAAGGTCCGCATACGGAGGAAGGCCTCCGAGAAGCTCAACCAAACCATGCAAACAAATACCAACGAGGAAGAAAAAGGGCAAGACAACTGTATAGACAACTCACAAAGCATCATGAAGACCCTGAAATGGTGAAATGGTTGTGACAAAATGATGAAAAAGTAATGCGCGCGACGAAGCACGAAACGTGCGCATAACTTAAGCCAGAACAAAATAAAAATCATTAGTCGGAAACAAAAAAGAAAAAGGGTAGGAAAGAAACACTAGGCGTCTGTATTGGCCTGCCTCTCTCCGCAGCTGCTCATGACGACGAGACCACTCCTCAAGACCTTGCGATTCCACTACGATTTCCTCTTCTGCAAGCGATGCTATGTGGAAACGAGACGGGCGGGGAGCTAGCTCACGAAACTACAAAACACGAAGACATTCATCGCAAATCATCACAGTCACTCTTTCCATGCCGCACTTGCCAGAATGAAAACCTTTACGAAACCCCTTGAGGGACCGATTCCGCCGATTCAAGTTAAATGGAGGTTTAGGCAAGCGCGAAAGGGGTGGGATCATATGGGATCTCGTAGGGGGCATCTTGCCAAGACACAATTTTGTTGCTTCGCTCCATGCTTCCGCAGTGATGACCTGTCTAGTTCGAGTCTTTCTGAGTGTCTGTTTACCAAAAGAACTCCAAAGAAACATACAAAACTCAGTCAAATAGCAAAACAAACAGAACACACAAACACACGTGCACGTGTACATATGATATATACTGTATTCAAAGAATGTAAAAAAGTACACACAGTAAAGATGTTTATAATAAAATACATAATGTATCCAAATTACACTGTATATAAATATATATATAAATATGTATATAACATGACATATTTCACACTATACTACAGTATGTAATCTATATAATAAGCGTCAAAGAATCCAGCATTGTCCAGCAAAGAGGCAACGCACGCAAGCCCTCACAAGCTCACAAGCCTCAAAGCGGATGATACCAGCTCAGCTCCTGAAGCCTCCTCTGACCTTGGTTAGAGGAAAACGCAGGACACGAGGAGGTGTGTCTACATGTGTCTACTGTGTCTTGGAACATACTGAACATACTGTGACACCATGGCCTTGAAACATCACAAACGATCGAGTCAGTCATTCTGGTCACACTCGAAATTTGCATCCCAGCATCTGGTCACAATCTAGGACGACCGTGTCCAGGCCATCATGACCATCCTGCACTTCAGAGAGACGTCGCCATAATTGGAGATGGTCTGAAATAATCTTTAAAATCGCAGCTCAAATACAAGAACACGAACAAACCCTGCCCGAATAGAAGTAGCAAAGAAACGCACAGCAAAACGATCGATGAGTCTCTGACAACTTCTGATTCCTTCATCGGGGCAGAAATACTAGCTATGACCGCAACAATCAGAATTCTTTCATCATGAATCGGTATGTATATTTTGAAATCATTAATTTATCACTTTTATATATTATACACATCGTGACTGAATGACCTAGAAACCACAACTTTCAGCTGCAAATAAGGGTCCTCAGCTGGATTTCCTCGGTGGCAGCTTTGAGGGAATATCGACTGTGTCTCACTGAGGTTCAACTGTGTCTCATTGCTAATTACACCGTCCGTTTCAGTTTTTCTTTCTGCGTCTTTTCCATTGCGCAATCCTTTGAAACGCAACGAATGTCAGTAGCTAGCTACCTAAGCATTGGAACTGGCTGAATTGCCACGCTATCCAGAGAGTTTCAATCTAAAACCAATCAAACTTGCAGTAGTGTTGTGTACGATGAAGATGAAGATAAACAAAAAGATGTAGAACATTGAACAAATTGGCAACAATTGGTCAAACATGGCAACATACTATTACTATGGCTGAATATGTCTGATTCTGCTGAACGCTTGGTTTGCGTCTGTGAGGGTTTACTGCAGTGATCATCCAGCCTCAGCCTCTCATTGAAACAAGAGCTTGGTACGTTGGGTGGTTCAGAGGCTCAATGTCTTAATCATTCTAAATCCATCTGCAGAGTGCCTGGCTGCTTGCCATCCAAAACTGTTCAAGTCATACCGGTGTAGCCACTGCCAGTCTCCTCAATCTTGACAGAAATACTTTTGACGAGGCCACGCGGATGGTCAACCGTGTTGTTTCGCAGGATGCCCATCATGTAGGCGAGCAATTGCAGAGGCACCATGGCCAAGATTGGCATTAAATATTCGTGAGTTTCAGGCAATCCTATGACATACTCACACAGCTGTTCCAGTTCGTCATTATCCTTTTCAGTGATGGCAATTGTGGCACCATTTCGAGCTTTCACTTCTTCAATATTTGATTTGATCTTTTCGTAAGTGGCATCTGCCTTCGGGCAAACAACCACCACGGGCATGAATTCGTCGATTAGCGCGATCGGGCCATGCTTCATCTCAGCTGCAGGGTATCCTTCAGCATGGATGTAAGCTAGCTCTTTGCACTTCATTGCACCCTCCAAGGCCACCGGGAAATTGCAACCACGCCCCAGGAAAATAAAATTCCTGGCATTGAAAGGCAAATTGGCTGGTATTAGTTGAAATTACACATTGCGCACCATGACAAAAAGAATCCTTCAGAATCATACAAAATATCTCGCCCGCGGAAACTAACATGGAATTTTAACATGATGGTTGAATGGTCCATTTACAGGTTCCATTTGGGTTTTCGGTGGTGTAAATCCCTTAGAGCATTGACATGTTGACACTATGGTAGTTTCCAAAATTGAAGACTGACAAGGTTCTGCGCGAGCACATTTTGGCAACCAATATCCCACAAAGGACATTCACCAATACCGATGGGTTTGTCTGTCGAGGTCTGCATCAAGGGTTTGGCCTCTCGATCGAGAACCTCTTGCATGTCTCCGGGCAGTTCCTGCAAGCGCTTCACCTAAGACCCGCGAAAAAATACAACGTTTCATGTAGCAAGCATATTCCGTTTCATCTCATTCATCTTGACGAACAGTCAGGCTTCTGCTTGCACAGCGACTGAGCCACCAAAACACTAAAATAGAATCCAATATCGCACAATATCTGCAATGTTCCTCTGATTATGTGTGATTGCTTCTGACATCTTCTGGCATATCTATTATACCTGAATTTAGGCTGAGGCCTTGCTACAGTTGGGACAAGTTCCAAGTCGCAAATGTAGATCGTTCGGCATCGGTGATAGTACCACACTCGTCCGCCAATGCCAAGCTCAACAGCTCAAAGACGAAGCCAGTGGCAGAAAACCCTTTTGTACAAGCAACTCCAACCTCAAAGCAATGCTCATGACTGGTAAGGCGGCGTGAGGCCTTTCAAAATAGACATGTGACAGGATGCGACTCAATAGGTGACACACAAACCTGTGGCAAAACATAACATAAGAAGACAGTTAAGCACAGAACGATTGAAAATTCTTAACCCAAGCACCTCGGCACCAGCCTGCACGTTGATGACAAGGTCGCACTCCCGCGCCAAAGTGGATGAGGAGCTGTTGACAACGGCAATCTTCAGGACTTTTCCACCCAAACTTGATTTGGTGATTTGTCGCAGGCTCTCGACTGCGTCTGCAGTTTCCCCTGACATTGAGACGATGAAGACCACATCTCCAGATTGAAGTGCGGGTTCGTGATACCGGTACTCCGAAGCATAGTGTGCCTCCACCGGTATTCTAGCCATATATTCAATCAAATACTCTGCTAGCAAGGTGGCATGCCAAGATGTTCCAGAACCAATAAGACTCAACCTGCAGGTCAGCGAGGAATTTGACATGGCCGATTGACATGCTTGTACGTAGTTAGGTCGCGTTTGACCGAAGATTCGAATTCAGTACTCAGTAATTAATGGGTCTCTTGGGCTTTTGTGCTGCGAAGATCTATGAAGGAAGACTTCACAAAACTGTCTCAAAACACAGAACTTCTGGCAACGGCACTTACAATCATAGGACATACAGTAATTGGCAAAGACACATCCAGTGCACCTATCCCAGGGCCTGTCCAGCCTGTTCATGAAACCCTCGGCCATCCGCTTCTCGGAACATGCAGCCATAATCTCTAAAGGTGTTCGTCCGGCAAGGCCATGCTCTGGTGGAAGCTTATCACGAAGCCCTGGAAGTTCCACCACTCCATTTTTCATATAGGCTTTCCTGGTGAATGCGAAATCGTTTGAGCGCCTAATTCCACTGTTCCACTTGACTTCTCACAAAATCTCAAGAGCATGATTGGCATGCTTTACGGGTATACGAGTTGAACCTTCACACTGCTATGAACTCTTTGCAGATACACTACACTTGCATGGCAAGGAGTGCCAAAGTTCTAAGTGACACATGTCAGCCGAGGTGCAAAAGCCTTCGAAGAACTTCTGGTGTTTCCCAAATATCCGTGAGCATTGTCTCTCTGCCAGTGTCAGGAGCTTGCAAGGGTGCTTGCATTGAAACCATGGCTCGGAATGAAAAGCAAAAGCCCGGGCACAGTCTCTGTGCTGATGTGACATCTGAGTCTTGCACTGGAGCCAATCAAGTCCATGCAGCACAACTTATGTCTTTGTCATTCCCAACACCAAAAGGCCCAATAGGCATCCAAGAACCCATCCAGTTCCATGCATCCGGTTCACCAATTTCAACGGGCACACTATCAAACACAACAAGCGTCACTCGTACTCATCACTCACAGGACTCATCACTCTCTACATACATGGAAATCAGCCTGTTACAAGGAATTTGCTCAGCGTAAGGAAACAACCATACAGAGAGAGAGAGAGAGAGAGAGTAACACGTGTACAAGAGGAGGAACTTCATTGGTTTTCTGCCTTTCCGCCATGAACTCTTAGCAACTCAAGCTAAGCTGAGCTTCCAGGAGGGGCTGCACTAGAGGTATTCTGCAGCAACTCCTCCAGCTCTCGGTATCCCTGGCATTGAACTGTTGTTTTGAGCCTAGGCGCACCTATATCTCACCGCACCTTTCAACATAACCATCAACCAAATGCACCCCACAGCCACAGTTCAGCTGTGCGGGAATTTAATATACTTTCATACTCGTTGATACTATGTGAAGGTTCCCGCAAATATCGTGTAACTTATCTTTCAAACTGATGTAAGTAGGCACTGAACGACTCTTGGGAAAGGCTTGGTTGTCACCTGTTTCGAGCCTGCCAGCCTGTCTGTAGAATGATCCTACTGCTGTGATCCCGTGATGGCCTCAACCACACGAGCTTCTTCTCTGGCAATCCATTGCCTAGTCACGATAGTCACGCTTGGCAACATATGACATTACATGAAATTACTATGACTTACCGACTTACATCTGACCTTGAAATCGCCAAATCATGCCTGTAAACTTCGTCATGTCTTTACCCTTCCGTTGTCCAAAGATGCCCGAAGCACCCAGTGTTTGACTTGCAACCCAGGCACGCGATGAGGTCGGTCTGACTTGCCTGTGCCGAGGTTTTGGGCAAAAAAACCCATCATAGCACACAAAATCGAGAACCGTGACAAGAACAGCCCAATCTAATATCCGAAATCAAAATTCCGTCGATCCTGGCCTGATGCTCTCGCAGAGCATGCGAGAAATCTTGCACTAAATGTGCAGGTACCTGCTTGAAGTTGGAAGAAGATGAAGCATAAAAACATAAGTCATCATATCAGTACCATTCACTATCGTTGTCTGCATCGTCTCTCCCCAAATTCTGGAGGTATAGGTCGAGGTCAGGTGCCCCAAAAAATGTTCCACGTTTACTTCGCTGGAGGAAGCCTTGAAACATTAGAGGATGGCAGAAAGGCAAAGGAATCGCAATCCATCACTTTTCATCACTTTTCATTGTATTTCTACAGTCTGCCGGCCTGTTCATCATGCATCGCACCAGGCAGTGCCGTTTCAATGCTTTGCACCTGCTCAAGTCACTCATGCGAGTAGCAAATGCCTCCTGGAAGAAGCACTATCCGCTACGAGTACTTGAAGAGATTGCACACATTCACACATATGGAGCCATATATAAAAGGGTGCGGACTTGTTTTGGGATTTTTTTTCTTTTTTTTTGGCATTTTTTTTTTTGGTCTGTGGGCTTTGTGCCTGCTTTCTTTCCAGCTCACGTGGTGTGGTTGGGTGGTGTTTCTGTGGTGGTGTGGTGGTGTTTTTGTGGTGGTGTTTGTGTGGTGATGTTTTTGTGGTGGTGTGGTTGGGTGGTGTTTTTGTGGTGGTGT
>DF241292.1:0-10067 GCA_000507305.1 Breviolum minutum Mf 1.05b.01 | reverse complement strand
AAAAACTAAAAAAAATAGCCCAAAAAAAAAAAAATCCCCAAATAAATACCTCCCCTATATATATTATATAATCTATATTTATATAAAAATATACTGTATACAGCAATTGATCTTCCAGTCGATCTGATCGAATAAATGAAGGAAAAAGGTTCCAACGTTTCGGATGCCCCTGTTCACCCGGTTCTGCAGTCGGGTTACTTCATCGGTCTCCAGCCAGGCTTGTGTCCGGCCTTAGGCCGTGTCAGAAAGGGGGTGCGGTAAGTGATCCACCACTTGAGGCCCCGGGATAAGTTTGTAGGGTGAAAACTTCAGGGTGAAAACTGATGCCAGATCAGATCATCAAATCAATTCAAATCACATGATCCATCCACACAACAGTTTGTAACAAAGCTGCTGGGCCGCACAGGTGTCACCCATGCCATGATCGAGCCATGAATAGCTTCGGGGACCAGCATCTGACTAAAGACATCTAAAACCAAATCAATGCTAGATGCTACCAGTGTAGCTAGCTCTGGCACAATCAGAAATGGATTTGATTTGATATGATTTGATCATACATGTCATTTCACATGAGGACCAGGTGCAGCGAACACACTTGGGTGATCCGAGCATGTCCAAAGTCTAGTCTATAATCAATATCTTCGGAAATAGAGGACGTAAAATGATGCTATATGTGGCATTTCTGCCCAGTTATTTGAAGCAGCAACTTGGAGAGCACATAAGAACACACAAATGAAGCAAAATGCTGACCTCGAAGCGCCCAGCAATGTCTTCCTTATTGTTTAAGAGAGATCCCCCCAAAAGAAACAAGAAAAATCCATAGCCAAATTTCAAATGCATCTGAAAGTGTTCGTATCAAGAAGTTTGAACCCTTGTGGACTTTTCTGAGTTGACGACCTTCGGCGTTGACCACGCCTGTGAGACTTGACTGAACCCAATGAGTCTCATAGTCTCATATCAAATGCAAATGATTGACTTTTGGCGACAACAGCAGAAGAACATTCAATATCACATGGATGATAGGTTGGTCATGGTCGGGCAATGTCCAAAGTACGGAAATGAAGCCAAAAGCGGCCCTTGTGCGGCAGCCTTGTCATCATCCAAACTCTTCATCCTCAAGCTCCCAGTGGGCAAAACACACACAGCCACATACATATCATTTCTTGTGATGCTTTGCCTTCATTGAGGGACTTCATTAGACTTGACTTGATGGCCTTAGATTCGGCCTAGCATGGTGAGATGCTCAGTTTCAAGCAAGGTGTTCAGAAGTGGGTGAGACATGGCTCAATTTGAAGGATTCTTGCATATTTAGGCATTTCAAATGCACTTCAGAGTGCTCAGCGGCCCCTCTTGCGACAAACCTTGCCAGGCTGCCAGCAGCGAACACTTCGTTTTGTTTCTTTGGTCATCTCCGACAGCTGTACATGTCTCGGATTGTCTCGGATCGACCCGTCACCCGTCGGTCTCAAATGTCTTGCCCTATCGGCTCCAACCCTGAAAGAGGGACCATTTGACCATTTGGATTCATGTCAGGGATGTGACAAACTTTGGCATGATTTGATATGATTTGATTGGATCTCCTTATCTCCTTTCATGAATTCTCACAATACCATACTGTATGCTTCCCTTATCTTCTCATATTCATTGACCATGATCAACAACTATGACAAAAAATGCCATAAACTCCTTACAAATTTGTCATCAGGTCCCTCAAGCCCAGTGGCATGGGAAACAATGCGATCAGGCTGTGACAGTGCCACTCCAACCCTCCAACTGTACAAGGACCAATGCTGCATAACGGCGTGCTCCTGGAATCTTGCGGCTCGAAAGTGGAGCAAGGGAAAGGAAGGGCTGGAAAGTGCTTGTAAAATCTCATAGAAATGATCGATAGCTCTGTGCCACTATGCCTCATGCGATTTTGAGATGCAAATCATACGCACTCCACAAATAACATCAAATAACCAGGCGACGGAAATGTCGAGTTTCTCCAAATGCTGCTTCGCCACCAAGCTGCTGCACAAAGTACCGAAGCTGCCAGCAACAAATCAATTGGATCAATCCGGCCTCGAAGGCTCAACTATATCCATGTGCTTCTCCGGTTTCTTATCTACTTCTTGGTGTTTATACTGTCTACATCTGTCTACTGAGTCATGGTATGTCAGTTAAATCTACTTTGACATCTTACGCGCCAAGTCTCAGAAAAATGGCGTTGACATTGTCCGCCACTCGCAGCATGTAAAGAGATGCAATGCTGCCAAAAGGACCCCAGCGAGCGGCAAAGGCTTCCATCTGAGCCCTGCTTGGCATCCAGGAGACCTGGCAGTGGATTGGAGTAATGTACGGAAAAGGATTGAGTTTTACATGGACTCTGCATCTCCAAATCAAGTGTGTCCAGTCCTCATTCTTGGCAGTGATGTCAGCGGGTGGCACGATGTTGTAAATGAGCTTCATTGCGCTTTGGATAGCAACATCGCCGAACGGGATTCCTCGCATCAGGGATCTTGACATCAAATCAATTGAACCTTGGATAATCTCGGCAACCTAGAGCAGCTCGAGGCCTCCGTGGCGATGCAGCTGGAAAATCAGAAACATCTCCTGGTGCTGAGAGAAATGTCTGGGATTACAAACAATCAATGGGCTTCTATGGGCTTCCGGCATTCTGAGCATTGTGCGAGCAAAAAAAATGGCGTACCAATCAATCAATGACGCAATGACCTTGCCATGACTAGATGTCGTACCGTGATGCATGCATCATGGTCTACACTCCTTTGGGGGAGCTTCATTGCCCTCAAGCAGGATTCATAATTTCCCTGATGCAGTGGTCATTGATGGGGGTGTGATCTTTCCTGCTCTACCCGAACCACTCAAGAACCATTCAGCTTCTCTTCCCTTTTTGCTGGTCTTCCGATGACATGCTCAGTTTCAGCCATGTCTCCAGTGTCCACTCTCCAATTCCGGGAAGTTGGGTCATACGCTCGCGAAGTTCTTGATCAGAAGCCTTTGCCAAAATGTCTAGTCTTTCTGAAGAGAAGAGCACGGAAGCACCGTCAGAAAGTGCCAGAAAGTTCGACATGTTTCAAAGAAATGTAAAGCTTCTTCAGAAGCAGATTTGTTCCTTGAAAAACTCATTCTCGACATCTGTCTGGCCTCTTCAAAGACTTGGCTGTCAAACGTGCCGTCCAGGAATCTTTCCGCGATCTTCTGAATGTATTGGATCCTTACTGCAATTTGTTGAGAGCATTGATAGCAATCATGCTCATTATATCTCATTCTGGTCTATCAGTCTACCACATTCCCGGCTTCGCCACCTCAAATGTTCGTTAGGTTTGCTCATGTTTGCTTCCCCTTTTGTGGCTCATGCATCCAAAATTGCATCCAGCTGCTTCCGATACGAAAGCTTTGCAACTTCGCGGATCCTGAAGTGACATTGTCTATGAAAACAGCGTCATAGAAATCAAGAGTAGAAACATAAAGATACATAAAGCAAATCTTTTTGCCACCTGTTCGTGTCCGAGTGACTTATCAGGCGATTCTTTGACTACGCTTTCCGGATGCAAAATCTTGTTGTCCTGACATAGCTGCTGACATGAGGAGTACATAGAAGGGCCAGGTAGCAAGGCTGAATGGAAGAACAAGAAACGCTGCAACACTTTCAGCTTCTGCCAACCAAGCCTTCAAGCAAATCTAGCTACACTCACAAGGGTTGCGATCAAGGTTCTCTGTCACCACACAGGCCCAGCAAGCGCTGAAACATCCCTTGGCAAACCTTCACGCTCAACTGCTGATGGCACACCTCATGTGAGCATGCGTGGTGCGCATGATTCCTGGGAGGTCACCTATACAGCTACACTAGAGGCAAAAGACCCAACTGCTATTTGGGCTTTACGACATTTTAGGACCCTACCATCTGATTGATTAAACACATTCGTCCAATTTCTACATTGCATGGCACGACGTATTGGTTTATGGTCTCAGAACCTCTTGATTTCTATAGGATGCAGTATGATGCAGCTGGGTTGCAGTCTGAACCAAAGTTGTGAACGGGTCTGGCCTGCATGTCGCCGCACATCGGAAGTGTTTGTATAGCAGTTCTGATTTTCAACTTTTCTTTTGACTCTGAGCTGCTTTTTGAAACACCTCCCGTTCACTCACTTACTTCCTGCCTTCCTTTTCCCAAAAGCTCCAGTATTGCCGTTGGTGGGCCAATTAGCTGCACCACATGCCTGGACAGTCTGTTGCCTTGTGCTTACTTTCAACTTCTCGGCTGTCATAGTCATAAACGGAATAGCAATCCCACTAATAGCCAACTTCCACGCCTGAATCTGTCATCATTTTCGATGAGATAACCAACCTCACAGCAGTCTGAATCGTGATGGGGAGAATGTGAGTCAAATGACTACACAAGAAATTGTTCTGCTTCTTGCCGGACCTGAAGCAATCGTAACATGAGCGTCCAGAATTATGCAACTTACTGTGTCCATGGATGATTTCGCAGGTAAATGTGCAACCTATATATCTCCACCATTCCCTACCCTAATCCATCTTACTTTTGATCAGCATCAAGGTAGGGTGCCCTCTTTTTAAGGATTTTTGCACAAGCTCTCTGGTCGTAATCCCAATACCGTAAAATCACATGTGGTGATATCGTCCTTGATTTGTCGAAGCACCTCGAATACTGATTTCACAGGAACAAACTTGTCTCTTTTTCCGTTCTGACTTAAAGAATAAAGCTGGTTGAAGGCAGTTTACTTTCTCACACATGTATATGTACAAGTATATGTGTGTGTGTGTATGAATTGTGATGGTTAATAATCAATATGAGTACTGTCATTGTTGTTTGAATCTACAAATGTTCTTGCAATAGTGGATATTAGATGCTATTGGCATCCTATTCTGTGCCCCTAAAATGATATGCGCAGTCATCTCAATGTATTGCATCTCCGGTGTCAACATCTGCGCTGAGGAAAACAAAAAGCATATTCAAAGAAAAACTGTGATGATAAAGTCTATACATACAATATATGATATATACATATGTAATCATATATATTATATATATATACATATATAGATAGTCTATATTCAGATCGTCCACACGTGCATGGAAACACTTGCGCCAACCTTGCGCCTAGCTTGTGTTTTGCGCAATTTCCTTGCGTGACGCTACATAACGAAATTGAAAAATCATATAAATGTGTCAGTTGTGATAGACTAAAATTTGAATACCAGACTTTTGAACGACTGTCAAATGTTGACAAAGCCAAGGAATACACTATATTTCATGCACTCATTTTAGGCAAATATCGTCTTTCCTCACATCCTCCACATCCTCACTCCAGGCCTATGGTGGTTAGCTGCTACGGTCCGTTACAGTCCTGTATGTTTACCTAACATAAGGTACTCTCCTTTGACTGTGGCTTGGCCTCTTTGGAAATGCAGTGCCAAGGGGCTCCAAGCTGCACACTCTGCCGGGTCATAACTTTGGGCAGCTCAGGCAATCTGAAGGGCATGTCCAGGTCAATAGCAGTTGGCGAAGAATCTCAGCTGTCAGTAATTCTTCCATGGCCTTCCACTTCGAAAATCAGAGGCTTAAGCACTTCCAAAACGTGTTCCATTTGCAACTAGAGGTAGTTTAGGCTGAGTCACTTTGAATCTGCTGAAACACATGGCTCTTCGTAGGAGACTCGGACTCAAGTCGACGCTGCTTTGAGCCTCCCTCCCTCCTGAAGCGCTAGAAAAACAGTGGGTCTTTGTATCACATCTCTTGTTCATACATGTTCTTACTGTATTTTACAGCTACCTGACCTACCTTGACATGTCCAAAGCTTTCTTTTGCGGCATTCGATTTGCTTCGTGGGGAAATATTTTGAAGCCTTTCTGCCAAGTTTCGACGAAGTTCCCCAGCTCCGTTTTTGAAAAGGAACTGCATGTGGCCACACTTCTTGCTCTTGTGTGCCCTGGGAGTTGCTTGGAGGAGGAAAATCGAATTGTTCATCTTTGCTTCGTGCAATTCTTTGGAACATCGAATTGATTCAGCATGATTCAGCCCTTCAACATCTTCAACTGTGCAACATGCAACTCATTACGACACCAAGGGACTGGTTCGAGGCTGTTGACATTGTCTGGTGCAGCTGCAGCACTTCGATTTCTCGTTTCTACCTCCAGTAACTCATTGTACTTTCCGCTCACGTCCTGCAAGCCGGCGAACTAGCTGCTTGAAGGCAACAAAAAATCAAGACCATTCATTAATTTCAAGACCTTAAAATCCTCACATCCTGATGCATCGGTGACAACATATACCAATTCCTTGCACCTTTTGGGCCCTCCTTGGACCAATCATTCGTCTTGGCTCAGAAAGTGCAGCTTTCTGATCGGTGAGTCCCGTGTCCCAAATTCCCACCTCCGAGTCTGTGGCCATGACAATGAGTCGTGCCACTGGCTTGATGTGAAGGCTCCAAAAAGCGGCATGCTTTTGCAAATGAGCCACTTCCTCGAATCACTTTCAGCTCATGGAATCAAGCTGCTGATTGCTAGTCATGCAGGCACTTGGCAACCAACGAGTAGCTTCACATAGCTTGACAGATTTCGCTATAGGAGGGTAATGGAAAGCAGAATGTCACTACGAAGCATCACCAAGCGACTGCTTCTTCATGAGTGCGCTTCCTTAGCCAATCAACTTCCCTTCAAAATGATCAAGGCAACCTTAAGAGTGTCAAAAGGAAAAGACCTTGCTGCGACTACCAATGAAAGACATTGAAAGACGGTCAAAGACCTGAAACCTCACGGCCCAGCTTCATATACAAGATTGCTCGACAAAGTGTTCCAGAGGTTTGCCCAGGTCTATCCAGGCGGCCCATCATCTGGACAAGCTGATCCATCTGGACAGGGCCTAACAATAAAAAGATATGAAAAGACTGCGAATGATAAAAGCGGCTGTGCCAACCCCTGGCAATGCAATAATACAGATGCATCATTTAGTAGGGACAATTGACACATGAAACGTCATTTCTAGATATCTCTGGCAGGGCGCATTCATCATATGTCATCGTCATTCATGATTTTTTTGACCAGGCACGGAGCACCAAAGCATCTCCCAAAAATTGTAGGTTCAAACCTGCTGAGTCTGCGCCCACGGTGAACACCAGGAGCTCTGGAGCGGATTCAGTGCCTACATGAACTGATATCAACTATATTCGGCAAAATGAAGCTCAGTCTCTCATCTGCTAAATCCAGCCTTCGATTGGTGGCATATTCTGTTCGCCTGAAGGCACGAGCCCGACAAAGGCATTTCACACCATGGTTTTCAAAACTATCTCAACCTATCTCACCCCTCCCTTAAGAAGCCTTCATCTTCATCATAATATGACTGCTGTGGTGGTATACACTGATATGGCATCTCCGGAACATGAACCGAGGGGTAGCCACCAGAAGAACACCACAGTGACTGACAGACTTTGAACATCCAAGATCCTTTCAGCTTCTCTAAGCCTTAGACCCCCTGTGCGCCTGGCTGAGCAAACCTGGGCTGCGGTTGACGCAAAATGACACAAATCTAATGAGACCTGCGTCGGACTTCAATGAAATCAGGACAAGAGACTTGTTGAAATTTCGGCAAAGGTCACAGCCTTTGCAATGCTTCGGATGACTCTTCCTGAAGCGTCTGGCACACCCGATATGTCGCACCAAAGCTTCAGCCTCACGCTCCGTAGATGCAAATACCAAAGGCCGGCGCCCTGCAAAGATGACTGATATGACTGATGACTGGAACATTGCAAGAGCACTTTGCTGTACGTCATGTCTTCAGGTCTTGCCTTCAGCACGCAGCTTCTGCACCGTGTGCCAGACTGCTTCACTGAGAGGGCGAGCATCTTGCTGCAAGGAGCTGCTCAACCTCAAGAGGCTCAAGATGGCTGAAGAGGCAGGCAAGCACACAGATCTCCCAACGATACACAAGAGATGTCCAAATGATCAAACATCTATATGAATTTTTTGACTACTTAACTATTACTTAACTTAGATTTTTTAAGGAAGTTTCCTGCTAATCCTTTCCACCCATCTCTCTCTCTCGTGCTTGGAAGAGCTTCACAGTTGGGCTCCTGGATGCCCAGTCAAGGAACAATCGCCGCATTCGGCCCAAAACCTTGACGAAGTTCTGGGCTCCTCGACCCCGACACTCATCCAGGACCTGCAAGGAAGGTCCTAAAGTTTCTAAAGGTCCTGGTCTACCTGTCTATTACGTACTTCCTGCCTGCGTTGTCTGACATTGTTCCTATCTCACTTGAGATCACTTAAAGACTACTTAAAGTATATATATATATATACATCAAAGAATGAATGAAGCAAGTTTTGCATCTGATCATTTCGTTTGTTTTTTATGCGTCTCTTCGTTTGGCTTGGCAGCTTCTGCCTCTGAGTAACTCGACTGCACCGCTGGTGGGATTTCTAGTGGGATCAGCTCTGTTGACCATGGTCTTTGTGGACGGACGTAACTGATCAAGTATGCACCAAAATACGCTTGAACGAACCTTGGAAGCATCTTGGGCACTTCAATGATCTTGGAAATATGGATCCGGGTGGGCACAGATAAGGATGCAAACAGTCAGGATTCATCAAATGCACTATAAATACTTGATATGCGTTAATATTTCAGACCCAACTTTGCAACCTTTTTCTTCACGCAGGGTGACAACATGAAGAAGATGCGCGAGAATTGAAGAGGAAAAAATGTTAGCTGTTAGCGGCTGTCTACGTCGAGCAGCTCTGCTCGCAAGGGTATCGAGCTCCTAAGCATCTTCAACATGTCGAGGAGATCACTGTAGTGCTTGCGAAACATGGTACCGGAAATGAAGTGGCCTAGCGTCTCGGCAAATTGGCATCACTTGACTGTGAACAAAATGGCATACTTGGCAAGTAATATGGCAAGCTGCAAAACCAAATGCAAGTCGCATGGAAACTTTACATTTCATGGATGTTGAATCGCTGAGTGATATCATCCGATCTCCAAACACTGCATGTGTCTTCACTTGGATGGATCTTACTGGTATTTACTCCTGGCCTCCGTACAATGCCCGGGAGACCAAGCGCCAGGATGCTGCGCATTGCAAGGTGTCGGTATTTTGCAGGGCGAGACACTCATCCTGAGATGGGCCGCTTGGACTTTCCCACGGTGCTTTTGACGATTCCAGGGGTGAATAGATGTCAAACGGTTAAACAGATATAAATTATCAGCGTTGAATGAGATGCACAGTACTGATAGACCGTCATACGCAATCAAACATCTGGCACACACTTCTTTGCATCCAGAACCTGCATGCAATCTCCAATCACCTGACTACATGCAGCTTCTGCAAACCGCCATCGAGCCAAGTGACCGCTATTACAAGCAGCCAAGTGCAGGAGAAAGGATGCCGTGCAGCACGGGAGTACGTGGTGATCACGAAAAGGACTTCAGATTCTGCGTCCTCGGCCAACTGAACTGCAAACAAAGCCGAGCGAGGTTTTGCTGCAATTGTGTTCGCTTTCAAGCAAAACAAGATAAGACAAGCAGTGCTGGCGGCATGTTGCAATCAACGATGCGGTACGTTACAACAAAAGTCATCGAACAATCATCAGATTGCATCATTGCAAACCTCGGACATTTTTTCCAAACCGGTGAATGGGCGGAGTCGGCGGAGTCTCTCACATCTTTGGCCGGATTCCATCATGAAGTTGAACGGCTCGAGGCGCCCCAACCTTGGCCCGAGTTTTCAAGACTTTTTCGCTGTCACATGGTGTCACTATGCCTTATATACTATATTTGACTTAGTATTTAACTTATATATCCTTATATGGATACAAAGACTTTTTAAAGACTTCACACTTTAAAATATTCTACATGTTCGTACCATGTTTTCAGTCTTCGTGCGCTTTCCCCTTGGCCGAACATCCTTGAACATCCTTTGAGCCTTAAGCACTTCCAAACACAAACCGTTCGAGTGATTTCAAGTGTGCAACTGCGAGTCCCAGCGGCGCAAGGCCATAACTTGGACCCGTAGGACAGGCAAGCACAATGAATAACTCTTTATATA
>DF241291.1:82708-95378 GCA_000507305.1 Breviolum minutum Mf 1.05b.01 | reverse complement strand
TTATAGTGCCTAAATTTTTGGAACTATGTTTTTTTTGATTATTTTTGTTTTGGAATTTTAATTCCAAAGTTTTTGGAACTATAAGTTTTTTTGATTATTTTTGTTTTGGAATTATAGTTCCAAAATTGTTGGAACTATAAGTTTTTTTTGGATTTTTTTGGGGGAATGATTTTGTTTTGGAATTATAGTTCCAATTTTTTTGGAACTATAGGTTTTTTGGTAATTATAAGTTTTTTTTGGGAATTACAAGTTTTTTTTTTGGAATTATAAGTGTTTTTTTTTGGAATTATAAGTTCTTTTTTGAATTATATATAAGTTTTTTTTTTGGATTTTTTTTTTGAATTATAGTTCCAAAATTTTGGAGCTATAAGTTTTTTTTGGAATTATTTTTGTCTTGGAATTATAGTTCCAAAATTTTTGGAACTATAAGCTTTTTTTTTGGAATACCAGTTCCAACATGTTTGGAGCGTTTTTTTTGGAATTATAGTTCCATTTTTTTGATTTTTTTTTGGGGGGGCGGGTGAATTATAGTTCCAACATTTTTGGAACTGCATTGTGTTTGTTTTTTGGAATTGCATTTTTTTTTGGAATTATAGTTCCATTTGTTTTTTGGGACTATATTTTTTGGGTTTTTTTATTGAACTATAAGTCTTTTTTGAACTATAGTTACCAAAACTTATGCTTCTGAATTTTTGGAAATGCAATTTTCACAACTCTAGAATCTGAAAGGCTTTCCGAAACTCCTGAAACCAAATAAAAAAATCTAAAATATCCGAAATCGTCAAAGCGCAAACCAGGGATGGATGTACTGTACTTAAGCCAAACCTGGCTTTCCTAGAGGGGGAGAAAGAAAAACGCTGCCTGGCGAATGCGTGAAGAACTTTTTGCTTTCAAATCTGGTCTGCTGCCATTTGACACCAATAGAATTTATTCAGATATCCAAAAACTTATACTTCCGTTTTCATTTGAACTTTTCCTTGAAGACCATACCTTTTGAAATTTAGCAAGGGAAACTTGCATTAAATTACTTCCATGTCTGCGCATTTCGCAGGCCATGCTTAGAGTTTAGATGCTGAGCTGGATGTTGAATCCAGTTTTACAGATCTTGGGTGCAATGTCCAATTTCATTTTGACCTTGATCAAAAAGCATGCTGCTGCCTAAATGCCATTCAACGAGTCTGGTGGTCTTTGCTTCAGGCTATGGAAACACTCTGAAAATCTGCCACCCCAAACATCCCCAAACCATCGTTGTGCTCTCCAAGTGGGGCCAAAGCCTTCAAAGAGTGACATTACCAAAAGAACATTTTAAAAAAACACACACAGTTTTTAGATACGTGCTGGTAATGCGTTGATATGAGCTGATTTGGAGTACTCCATATCATTTCAGAAGAGTTGGCAACAACTTTCATGGAGACAGATCAAAACGAACTGGGCTGTCCCAAATGTATTCGAAACGAAGCCCAGACTGCAACGCCAGCAGTGCAGCCCCAGAAAGCAAAGCACTCACTTTCTGCAGCCACCATTAAGATTTAGCTCACCCCTACATGTGTCTCCAAACAAAGGCATAAAAATGAAAACACAACAAAAAAATATAAAAACATGGCGCAAGACATGTCGATCTATGGCATGATGTTTCGCAAACGTTCTCATGTCTCCACGAAATTCACCCAAATGACTTATGTCAAATCATCAGACCTCATCAAACCTCCTGAGGAATTCTTCCAAAAAACATCTCCAGCAAATTCCACCCTCCCTACGCCTGCCGGTTGAAAAAGCACAAGTCATTGAGATATTTACCTCAGCGAAGCCGTGGAGTGCCGCGGCACGTTCTGCACGGAGGCCGTTGACGCTGAGGCCGCGGCTGCCGTCCCAGCCGCCGAAGACGTACATTCCATCGGCCACGTCGCTCCATACCGACGTGTGGCTACTGCGCGCTGCGGGCGCGGTTCCGCTCGGGGACAGCTGACTCCAGCGATTGGCCTGGCGAAAGTGGCCCAGATGTTTTGAAGCTACAAGGAAACATTGCTTCGAAATCGTTGCCGAAAATCTAATCACGATGCTCATTCTACAAAAATTGAGTTGGCCAGTTGGCCACTTGGCCGTAATTTACCCAAGTTCTTATCTTTCCTCCTTGAGATGCATTTAGCCATGAAACTTCCCCAAACCTAATGGCAAACAAACATGTAAAGACATGTTAAAACAGACTGCGAAAACCAAATTTGAGGAGGAAGCTTGCATCACAATTCCATATATTTTTCAGATTTTGGCTGGAGGACATGATGTCCAATTTACATTTCGACCTTTGATAATACATTTGGTTGTCTAAATTATGCCATTCAGTGAACTTGCATTTTTCTGAGCCTCTACAGAAGTCTCAATTCACACCACTTTCAGATCGCCTCGACAGCGACTGCCACCCAGAGGGCCAAGGCCGCAGAGATGCCTTTGGGTGGTCCCAGGTGATATCATCCCCCAGATGAATATCACAAGTCTGAAGGTCACAGAAACCAAGGAGATAGCACAAGAACTGAAAAACACCACAGGGCAATTCAGGCAAATCAACAAATTTGAAGGATGAGCAACTCCAAAAACGAGATCTTTTTATTTTTTCTTGTGTTTACAGTATGTTTTTTTGGGGCCGGCACTTCGTGGACCAGTCCTTGTGCTTTATACTGTCTTGTCCCCTTCGGTACCGCTAGTTCACCCCAACTCCCAAAGCTGGCAACGTAGCAACGCCGGGCTTAGCATCTGACGCGTTGCAGTGCAGCTCCTCCAGAACTCGTGATTGATGGTGGCTGTGCCACGAAATGTTGTAAGTTTAACCCAGGAAGTCCAGGAAGTTGGACCAAACTTTGCCCCAGCTGATTTGGTAGAATCCTTTACAACATGGATCATCCGTACAAGACCTGCTACTTTCGAATTGTTTGGTCGGCTGGACTTCCAGGGTAAATATGATATGTTGCAGCTACTTGTTTCGCCAGAGTCGAGCGACGCCGAAACCGGGGGTTTCCTCCTCTGGGTCGTCATCTTGAAGCAACGAAACTTCTCCAAGACGCGGAGCTTGCATGACCGGAGGATTTGAGCCAAGATCTTCAACAAATCCAGGTGTTATAGCTTTTCAATTCCACAAAAGACTCGGGAAGACAAGAAGGTGCAGGGGTGTGGGGAAGATTGAGAGTCCACGCGTCCCTGACTGAAAGCAAATCAATGCTTCCCCACGCTGGCTTCGTTCAAATCCTTAGGGACAAACTAGCAAGTTGCTGGTGGTTTGGCAGAATAAAAGAAACGATGAGATAATGTTTGACATTTAAAAACTCACAAAACGTTAACATGCAAATTTCCACTCCAAATTTCCAAGCAAAGACGGCCCACACGGGGGGATAGATCCAACTATAACTATAGAACCCAAACGCGGAAACCTTGTTTTGGGATGATTGGAACCATAAAATCTAGAAGGTCAAACCTTAAAAACTGGCATGTTTCGGAGTTCAGGCTACCAGGCCTCGGTCTGGATTTTTTCTCGTCGACGACCAAACGGGCCTTCGGACCTCGGTCATGTCATAGTCGTAGAGGTTTTTGGTCGCCGCCACAAACACCACCTCTCCAGGGTCCAACAAAGGCGAGGATGTGCAAACCCTGGAAGTCCAAAAGATTCCCAAAAAAAATCGGGAACTTCACCAAGATTGGGAATTCACCAATTTTGGAACTTCACCCTGGAACTTCCGACTCTTTTTTGTTTTATTAAGTTGGCAATCGTTGAACCATCAAAAATTGGGGACTATTCGTTTAATGGTCGGGAGCTATATACCAATTCTGGATATTCGAATCTAAATTGCCGACTTTTTTGATTCATCTTGAATTCAAATACCCGGAACGCCAAGTGTCCTATTTTTTTAGGGCAACTAAAAACCCCTAAAACCCAGCAACTCTTGCCTTAAAAAATAGGGAAAATCCGTGGCGACTTCCAGGGCGTCACCAGGTCCAGTCACCGAAGGCTCCAAGCTCTCAGGGCTGCGGTTGGAACCTGTTTGGACGGATTTTTTCATGGAAACCACCCGGAGGCCGAGTTGATTCCACTGAAAGGGCCCGGCCCTTATACTTTTCGAAATTATATAAGTGAAAAAACTCTTATGTATCCATGTGGGCTGAGTTGCTGGAGAAGTTGCAGTTTTTCGGTGCTTTCGTCTTCCATTTCTTTACTTCGATTCGAGACTTGGCAACTTAATTCCGTGGTGAATTTCGCGACTTGCAAAACAGTGCAGACGATGCTCACCACAGAAAGCTAGTGCAGATGGCCTTCAGGTCCATAGCAGCAAGGTTCTGGCTCAGCTTCGCTTCCTACGAAAAGCCTCCAACGATTTTGTGCACGCAGCGGGCAGGTCTCAAACATCGGGGTTTTCCAGCGGCTAAACACATGCAACAAAAAATGGCAACACCAAGTCACCTCAAGGAAAACACCAAACAAAATGGCGAAAGCTTCACAATTGAAATCATTTTTGGGTTACATATTTATATATATATATATATATTCTTTTCATATGCTGCCTGTGACTTCAAACCAAAACTTCGAAATCATTTTTCTCAGTCACAAGCGCGATGCCACATGTTGTTACTGGTGGCTGGCATTGCTGACATTGATTGTCGCCAGCCATGGGGCATCGTGCAAATCTTTCGTTGGGTTACGTTAGCCGTTCAACTTTACGTATGATTCGCCAGAGATTCTCTTGGCCGCTAGGAATTTCGCTGTACAAACGCGCTAGGCGCCTCGCAGTTTTATTGGGCACGAAAAAATCGCACCTTGTCCAACAAAAGGCTCAACTTCTCACAGATACCCCAGAGCAAACAAAAACATGGAAAAAATGAAAACAATGTTAAAAAACTTCCATTGCTTAAAAGGTTGGACACTGATGACAGTCATTACCTGGAAACCAGCCGTTGCTGTTCATCATCCATCAACTTGAAACCCTTAAAAACCAGACACAGTTGCCTTAAAAAATGCTACAAAATCCTATGTTTTCCAGGTAATATTCCTATATTCAAGAACCCCTAGTCCTGTACTGGAGGCCGAAAAAGCCGGGGAAAAAGCTATGTTCGCTTCCCAAGTCCCAGCTCAAGCAAGCCAACTTCAAGTCGCGATTGCCAGTCGCTGATCAAAAGGATGTCAGGAGGTTCATTTGTTGATTGGTTGGTTGGTTGGTTGGTTGGTTGGTTGGATTGGTTGGATTGGTTGGTTGGATTAAAGCTGAAGTTACTTCTTGTTTCTTCTCAAACTTAGAATAAGTGGGAAATTCCAGGAATCCGAGCTGTTTTTTCGAATCGAAGACGACCTCCTACCACGGCATCACCGAGATTCAAAAGATCAGCGACTGGCAGGTATGCGACTTGGCTGTTGTATCTACAATATGAAAAAAAAATGACACTGTTCCGCCGCATAGCCCTGAACAGACTTCAGCAACAGTGCAAGTTACTGTATTTCAAAAAGGTTCCAAACCTTTCCGATCATTGAAACCGAGAGAAACCGGCCGGTCAACTTAGCTTGATGACACGGCCACTTCTGAGCTGCTGAATGATATATAGGAAATCATCAATGCACCGCATTGTTGCCGGCCGCGTCAAGCCTCGGGGTAAACGAGATCAAGTGAGGCAACCGGGGGGAGGACCCCAAAAAAACTAAGCAGGCATGGCCCTGCCCTTTTTATCATGGCCTTAAGTTGTTCAAGATTGCCCTAAGCTTCAAATGACTTTTAAGCACAATCAATACATTTCTTCAAGCCAAAAAAAAAATATGATCTCAAATTTTTGACCAGTGCGACACAAAAACCCAATTCCCGCATTTTTTCGTGAGCAAAGCCACGGTGTTCCATCCACAAGGTATCCGATATCTGCGGCATAGGCGGAGGCTGGCAAGGCCGAACCCGGAGAATGGGGATCAGCTTGAATGTTTTCCTGGACTTCGGCAGTGTCGTTTTGTTGGTCCAGCGGAGATGAGATGGGACCATCATCCCCACCCAAATGGAAAAAAAGGATGGGTTCCCTAATCCTATCATATTTTGTTTTAAACAAAAACTACGAAAAAGTTGGATTGCCTTGTTTAAAAAAAAAAAAATGACCGGAGAAAATGGAATGTATTCCCCAAAACCTGGCAATTTTGGGGGGAGGTTTAGCACAACGGAACCAAGCACAACGAGACTCGGTCAACTTGGATTTTTGTTGAGGATGAAACCGTGGAAATGTTGGAAACTCATCTTCCAAGCATCAATGTTCAGGTGCGAACTGTTCATTGCAGGGAGGGTATACTTACAGGGATTTTCAGTCTTCATTAAGTGCTGATACAAACATATTGAATTAGATACTATATGTTACATATATATATATATATATATATATATGCACACATGTGGATGTTTTTGTTGCTGTGCTTTCTCGGGAAAAAAAGGGTTCTCAACAATGATTCTCTAGCTGGTGGGTTCAACCCATTTGAAAAATATGTTCGTCAAATTGGATCATTTTTGCAGGGATCGGGTAGTCCTTTATAATCTCCAAAAAACTGGGTAGTAAATCCACGATATAAACTATGTACACAAGCATGTATTTTTCCTTTCCCTAAAAATTCCCTATAGAAAAATGCTGATTTTGCTTTCTTGAAAATCTTCCAATGCTTTTCCAAGAGTCTGGGTGGTTGATTGCATTGCCAGCCATGTTCATGGGTGTCCCATCGGGTAGGTAACCCACGTCATTTACGAAGACTGCACGAGGCAAAGGAGATCCTGAGAGATGGAAACTGAGAACCCCAATTTCACTTACCTGGAAAACATAGGAATTCCTACCATTTTCATGGGAGATTGGTTGGTTTTCGTTGGGTAAATGATTCATCACCAGATTCATCTTACCATGTTACCATCTTCCAGGGCGTTTTTAGGTCGATATATTCACTATAAGTAGTTGGAAAACACAGGAAAGTGCTATTTTTTTAGGCTAACTAAATTTGCTGTTTTTAGGCTAACTGGATTGCTGTTTTCCAGGTCGATTCATTATCTAAATGTCAGTATTTCAGCTTGTTTGTTGGCTCAAAAAATGTCGCTATACCTCACCTATGTGAGATTTCGAAGAAAAAACATGCTATCCAAGTGTCTTTGTTAGAAAACTGAAAAGTTTCAGCCTTTTTGTTGCTAAGAACTCAACTGACAAAACTTCAGACCCCAAAAAAAGGCTTGAAAAACATCTCAGGAACCTGGAGCATGTGGATCTGGCTGGATATTCTCAGGATGATTCATGCAGTTACCGGCCTGGAGTGACATGGCACGAATGGCAGACCTGTAAGTTGAAATATGTTAACCAACTGAATATCAATCCCTAAGGATCCAAATATGTCCTAAGAAAGGGATTTCCTCTATATTCCTATTCTGGGGATGGGATGTTTCGACCATCAATCCTACTCGATCAGGAAGGGTCTGGATTCTTAGGGAATAGATGCTTCTCCATTTTCCACATCCTTTCTACTTTGAGCAAATGGAAGAAATGGTGATTTAAGTATTTAAGTATCCAATTCATGTGGAAAAAATCTTATCATGTCTACCAGTCATAAGTAGGGGCCCATAACTCCACTTCTAGGGGGTCCCGATTATAACTCCATTTATATATAACGATCGGCCGGGGGCCCATCTTGTATATGTCTCGGATGAACCCTCCCACCATGTCCCATGTCCCAACAGTGTCGTCGAATCGTCGTTCGCCTGCCTTGTTCATGGCAGTGCCATCAGGCAGGTATCCAACCTTCCAACGTGTGTGGTCAAAATTCTCAAACAAAATGCTGTCGCAGTCTCTGAACACCAAAAGACATCTGGGTTAAGTGAACTCGAAACAAATATTGCAAAAACAATTCCTTGTGCAAAATTGCTTCGTGCTTGAGTTTCATGGGGCAAAAAAGTCCACAATTTAGTACCAGCAGCATCGTTGGTGAAGAGGAAGTCCGCATAAACATCCTCCAAGGGCCAAGCTGACTGGTGCTAGTTACTCGAGCTGACTGGTGTTGGTTACTCGACCCCAAAATGCCCATATTAGGCTGCAATACCCAGCCTAAATCATGCCTGCACCAACATGGTTTACCTGAAAATGGAGTGATTGAAAAGGAGATTCCCGCTGGAAATCATCATTTTTGGAGGTTCTATGTTCAAGTTTTGCACCAGTAAATTAACCATTTGGGTCTTTTTGTTTCTCAATTGGAATCAGTGTGGCTCTGTTGATATCCATGCGTATTCCGCCATGGATGGATTTTCATTGGTATTTCCAGTACAAATAAGTTGATTGAGGGATACACTCTTGCAAAATCCAGCAACAAGGGTCACGTTCACTTTTTGGGGGTACCATAGGCACATGTAATCAGGATGCAGGTGAAACATTTTTTTACCCCCACCGAAAACTAACATGACTGGCTGGAAAATCCACCATGAACGAGTCCATGTATTTCCCATTAAAAACGGTGATTTTCCGGTTAGTCATGTTAGTTTTCGGGGCATTTTTTTTTAACCTCTCGATGTGCTTTCCTTCTGGATAGAGTAGGCGAATCCAGGCGCTTGACGCATCGTCGTTCCGACCTGGGCCTTAGCAACAGAAATGTGAAGATTTTTTTACGGCGAAACACCGTGAATTTACACTAAATGTTTTTTAAAAAAAAACTTCAACATCAACGAACCTAGCAATTGCTGCAAATATGTATGTATAAAATACATATACAGGTTGAATCAATAGGGAAATACATCTCATTCAAAGTCTATTTTGTCCCCGCTTATAAACATCACAAAATCAGTTAGCTTATCATATAAAGCCTTTGAAGGCGATACACAAAAACCCTTCAAAAAGGGGATATTCATGGCAGACCGGTATATAGCCATTTTCATTTTCTAGTTGGTGGTTTTTCACCAACCCATCTGAAAAATATGCACAAGTCAAAATGGGTGAATTTCTTCCCCAAATAATTTTCGGGGTGAAAATAAAAAATTCTTGAAACCACCAGCTAGTTTTCCTTTAAGTGTCCAACCCAGGGACCGATGTTCCCACAAAGGCAGCCGCCACAGGTGCCGTGATCCCGCTGGGTACCGGTGTGGTGCCCAAGGACGCGGTGCCAGATGCCACGGCGGCGGCCACGGCTTCGGCGGCTTTCACGGCCACGCTCTTCTCCTACGGCGATCAAAACGGGGGCGCAAGTTGTTCTCCGTGGAGTTCTGGGACAATCCCGGTAGGGATTCGTAGAAATCCGATCAAAAAACTGTAGTTTCTGACGATGTATCATCAAAACTGCCAAAACTTACCCCTGAAATTTTCGGGTTTCGGGATAGATTTCAACCTCCATGTCAACATGATAGCTTCTTTGCCTGCATTTTTGTTGACCAAAATTTCAAGTGAGCGAAAGAAAACGCACAATCATGACACGAAACATGAACTACTGGTTGGTTAATAGTGATCCTTATTTCATGACTTGTTATACTCCCTAGATAACTGTGTAGCATTGGGGATATGTTAGTTCCCAGGAGGGTAGGTGAGCAATGCAAAAAAGCTCAGCTATTTGCTGTATATAGGGGGATAATACTACCCAGTTATGTGGGGATTATGATAAACCATCATAAGGATCCCTATTAAACAACCTTTCTGGAAAATACCATGACTTCATCAAATACCTTCATGGCTTCACATGTGAAGCTTTCCGTTTTGTCGAATCTCATGGTTCAACAAGTCCATCTATACCCACAAGTTGGTAGATATCATGGTTTTTGTATACCCATGGTTATTTGTGGAGGTTTTGTAACATGAGTTTACTAACAACTATAGAAGTATCTCCATCTATACTTTATGTTGTTGTAAACTCATTGTTTTGGAGGCTTCTGCTGTTGCCAGTGGGTCCAAAATAATTGTATCAGCAAATGGTAATTTGGTGGTTTTTGGGGCCCAGTGCTTTGGATTCCTGGGATCCCTTTATAAAAGGAATTGTTAGGTGGGGGAGCCCCCATTCGAATCCCAAACCACCAGCCCCAAACCACTATATAGTTGATTGTACAAAAAGCACCAAAAATGATCGGAAGAATGAGCCTGGACAGAGAGGTTTCCAGCTTTTGTCATATCGGTACCATCCACCAGGTAGCCCACGTCTGCGTAGTACACAGACTTTGGCAATGGAGAACCAGGGGTGTGCATGTCTGGTTGCATAGTCTCAGGATGGTTCATGGCGTTACCTGCAGCATTCATTGGTGTTCCATCTGGGAGGTAGCCCACGGAATTGCAAAAGAGTGCACGAGGCAAAGGAGATCCAGGAGTATGTGGATCTGGCTGAATGGTCTCTGGGTGGTTGATAGCATTGCCAGCCCTGTTCATTGGAGTACCATCCGGCAAGTAGCCTTAGAATTTTTGTTGGGAGCGTTGCTGTCTTTTCAAAAGACCGGTCCTAGTCCATCAGTATATCAGGCAGCAGTACCTAAAACATTTGACCCATGACTAGCAGTGACTAACATGACAAGCAGAACGAGAATCCTGGTTCCATGATGCCAAGAAACCCACATCATTGAGGAATTCCAAGTCAACATGTGCATCCTTCTGAATCGCATACTTGAATTTGATGCCATGAAACACGTCACCTGATGCTGAAGCTGCTGGAGCAGCAACAGGTACTGGAGCAGCAACAGGTGCTGGTGTAGCAACCGGTGCAGCTGGCATTGACGAAACAGGTGCTGCTCCTCCCTGCACAGAGAGGTTTCCAGCTTTTGTCATATCGGTACCATCCACCAGGTAGCCCACATCTGCGTAGTACACAGACTTTGGCAATGGAGAACCAGGGGTGTGCATGTCTGGTTGCATAGTCTCAGGATGGTTCATGGCGTTGCCTGCAGCATTCATTGGTGTTCCATCTGGGAGGTAGCCCACGGAATTGCAAAAGAGTGCACGAGGCAAAGGAGATCCAGGAGTATGTGGATCTGGCTGAATGGTCTCTGGGTGGTTGATAGCATTGCCAGCCCTGTTCATTGGAGTACCATCCGGCAAGTAGCCTTAGAATTTTTGTTGGGAGCGTTGCTGTCTTTTCAAAAGACCGGTCCTAGTCCATCAGTATATCAGGCAGCAGTACCTAAAACATTTGACCCATGACTAGCAGTGACTAACATGACAAGCAGAACGAGAATCCTGGTTCCATGATGCCAAGAAACCCACATCATTGAGGAATTCCAAGTCAACATGTGCATCCTTCTGAATCGCATACTTGAATTTGATGCCATGAAACACGTCACCTGATGCTGAAGCTGCTGGAGCAGCAACAGGTACTGGAGCAGCAACAGGTGCTGGTGTAGCAACCGGTGCAGCTGGCATTGACGAAACAGGTGCTGCTCCTCCCTGCACAGAGAGGTTTCCAGCTTTTGTCATATCGGTACCATCCACCAGGTAGCCCACATCTGCGTAGTACACAGACTTTGGCAATGGAGAACCAGGGGTGTGCATGTCTGGTTGCATAGTATCAGGATGGTTCATGGCGTTGCCTGCAGCATTCATTGGTGTTCCATCTGGGAGGTAGCCCACGGAATTGCAAAAGAGTGCACGAGGCAAAGGAGATCCAGGAGTATGTGGATCTGGCTGAATGGTCTCTGGGTGGTTGATAGCATTGCCAGCCCTGTTCATTGGAGTACCATCCGGCAAGTAGCCTTAGAATTTTTGTTGGGAGCGTTGCTGTCTTTTCAAAAGACCGGTCCTAGTCCATCAGTATATCAGGCAGCAGTACCTAAAACATTTCACCCATGACTAGCAGTGGCTAACATGACAAGCAGAACGAGAATCCTTGTTCCATGATGCCAAGAAACCCACATCATTGAGGAATTCCAAGTCAACATGTGCATCCTTCTGAATCGCATACTTGAATTTGATGCCATGAAACACGTCACCTGATGCTGAAGCTGCTGGAGCAGCAACAGGTACTGGAGCAGCAACAGGTGCTGGTGTAGCAACCGGTGCAGCTGGCATTGACGAAACAGGTGCTGCTCCTCCCTGCACAGAGAGGTTTCCAGCTTTTGTCATATCGGTACCATCCACCAGGTAGCCCACATCTGCGTAGTACAGAGACTTTGGCAATGGAGAACCAGGGGTGTGCATGTCTGGTTGCATAGTCTCAGGATGGTTCATGGCGTTGCCTGCAGCATTCATTGGTGTTCCATCTGGCAGGTAGCCCACGGAATTGCAAAAGAGTGCACGTGGCAAAGGAGATCCAGGAGTATGTGGATCTGGCTGAATGGTCTCTGGGTGGTTGATAGCATTGCCAGCCCGGTTCATTGGAGTACCATCTGGCAAGTAGCCTGGTCTCTGCGGTTTTTAAGCAGGCAATTGCATCATGAACTAACTTGTACCACTTTCCAAGGAATGGCAAGTCACGCATGTTTTCCACATTGTTGATATGTTCAAAAACTCCGAGACAAAAAAAAATTACCAGCATAGACCCCAGATAGCAAAAACCCAATTTTTGTATTCTCGAAGGCACCACGTACACTCCCCCACCATAACACACTACAACGGCACCCATCCATGGCTGCAATGGCACCACGTCCACTCCCCCAATCGCACCACGTCCACTCCCCCATATTTGGTCGTCACCTCCCCCCCAACCATCGCACACTACAATGGCACCCTGCAATGGCACCCAGCA
>DF241291.1:15539-82658 GCA_000507305.1 Breviolum minutum Mf 1.05b.01 | reverse complement strand
TGCAATGGCACCCTGCAATGGCACCTAGCAATGGCACCACGTCCACTCAACCATAGCACACCACTATGGAGCCAGCAACGGCAACCAGCAATGGCACCACGTCCACTCAACCATAGCACACTACAATGGCACCTTGCAATGGCACCTTGCAATGGCACCTAGCGATGGCACCACGTCCATTCAAACATAGCACACTACAATGGCACCCTGCAATGGCACCCCGCAATGGCACCACGTCCACTGCACCCTGCAACGGCATTCTGGTGCCACGTCCAATGCGCAAAACTGGTTCGTCGCCCTCCCCCCCTATTGGAAGTAAGAACCCCTATAGCTATCGCTATCTGGGGAAAAAACTAATCAACCTGAGATCATTTCATTTTCACAACCTTATCAACGGCAACGGTCACGTCCCAAGACTCTTCACCCACAAAAAATGCAACCTCAAAAAATCCGTCCAAAAATGTCAATCTTTAAGGTGCCCCTACCCACAAGGTAACGACCCTCGATGGAAGTTGGGCGAAACCTGTATGACTTTTAGGGGGACACCCAGGGGGGTCCTCAGACCTCAGCGCCACTGGATTGAATCCTGGGGGCCCGGGAGATTAGATCTCAATCTAACCTCTACTACGCACTACCATCTCTACCATTCATCAGGTGTTTCACCCACTGTTTCTTAATCTTTATTATAGCTTCACCCAGGAACCCACATCATTCAGAAACTCCAAATCCACATAGGCATCCTGCCAAAGCAAAGGCATCAAAGAACACAAAGCTCGGAACTCTGCGGATGTGTTAAATGGAAAATTATTCCAAACTCTTTTTTAAGATGTGTTTACCAATCTTCAACCAAAGATACATACCATCTTCTGTCAAAATTGACCTGTTTTTCAGAATCTAGAAATGGTGTCTTTTTCCAACGATCTCCAGCTAACGGATGCCTTCTGGATGGCGTAGCTGAACTTAATGCCGTGATGCGACTCGTGACATGCCACTTTGGAGACTTGACGTACTTGACGTTTGGCACGAGCCAAAAGGCCAGCAGCACAGGTGGCCAACAAACAAACGCCATACATCGGAGCGCCTCTGATGGCTGTGGTGGAAAAAGGATGGTGCATCCCGCGGGGAAAGTGATGAATGTAGTGCCATTTTTGGAACCATAACCCAAAGAACTATGTAAATAGTGTGTATATATATATATGTATACAATGTGTGTATATAAATATACAGTACATATTGTTTTACATACATAATATTCATGTGCGTATATAGTATGCCAAAAAATGATCGAATCAGTCATCACTTTAAATATATATATATATACATATATATATTTAACATCGTGGTGCCATGACGCGACTATTTTGATGTCCTGTGGCCGCCTGTTGATCTTTCTGAATCCCTCCACCAGCGGCCATTGTGGCAAAAAACTGGGTGGGAGAAAAGAAGCTAGGGTGGGTTTTTGTTTTTGAGCCACCACTGCAATGGTCACCCCTAAATTAATTTCCTCAGGGGACCTGATACAATTAACATCGTGGTGCCATGACGCGACTATTTTGATGTCCTGTGGCCGCCTGTTGATCTTTCTGAATCCCCTTCGAAGATGAATCAACAGGTCACCACTTGGACTTCGTCTCGACCTTCATTCTCTTACTCAATCCTTTCCGGATGGCAGATGAGCCCTCAGGTCTTTTGGTGGTCTCTTCGAACTCCACCAATGTCTTTTGAAGTCGGTCTTTGGTCATAACTAAAGTCCACTCTGTTAGCTTCGCTAAAATCAGAGAAGATTGAATTCGTTAATCTATCGGCTTCAACGTCTTCTTCTCTCGGTCGCCATCTCAAATCGATCCATAAGCTGTTGTCCCAAGCTTTTGTGAAAAACTGTAGAATCAAAAGACCCAAAGGCAATTTCGTCGTAAGCCTCTTGCGGGACAGTTGTTCCGTGGCCAAGTTGTCCGTCCCAGCAGCGATCAAAGAAACTGATTGCGCTAACCTGCAATTTCTCGTGCGTTCTAAATGTCCGAAAGCATGCAGAGCAGCGTAAGTAGCCAGTAACTCGGCCGTCGTGCTCAAACGTTGAACATCCAGCCCTTTGTAGAACAACCATGGAGCAGTGCTGGGAAGGATTTCCAAAGAAAACCATCGGGATAACTTCTTGTTGCCATCCTCTCTGATCTCCCAACCTCCCAACACGATTCTACCAGTCTCACACTTGGCGTCGGTTCGGAACGACTCGGCAGACGTAGATTTCGGTGACCAGCATTCCGAAGTGAACTCTCCTTGCAGAAATCTTTCCACCACCAATTTCAAAGTGATGATCACCAGAGCGGGCATCCTCGCAGCCATGAATGGGGTGAGAACGGATTCCCACACATACAACGGACCAAGCAGGGGACGTAGCCATGGCACTGCCTGAGCCGCGAAGCCCAGCCTGCCCAACAACTCCGCAAAGGACCTCCCAGTCATCACATACTGGGAAGCTTCCAAGTCAGAAATTGTTTTCACAACCCATGCTGCCTCTTTTCGCTGAGTCCAATTCTGAACCTGCTGTAATCCGTCCAGAATCCAACATAGTCCAGAGCTATTCCCCCTCGAAACTTTCGCCAGCTAAAGGGTGTGCCTGCCATGATCCATGCCAGCAGCATCGTCCAGAGGTCACAGTATTTTGACCTACCTCCAACCACCAGCTTCAAATCGTCTGCAAAAAGAAGTTGGAAACAAGGTTGTGTCTTCAAGATCCGGAGAACAAGTCTGAACAGTAAACCCGCCAGCCTCCCGAAATGCACGGCCGCACATGCCACGCCAAAAGTCCGAACGCGGTTGATCCACACCGTATCAGATGTACTGTCAGCTCGGCAACCCAGAAGGCCATGGTCCTCCGGCGCATGGAGGAACCTCCGGTGAGCCTTCATGATGTCTGCAGCTATGCTCAAAACCACACCATAGTCCTGTGACTGCGAGTGCTCCATCACATGTGCAAGTTCCGAAGGTGATGGAAACTCTAATCTGTCCCACAGCACAATCTCGTTGTTGACATGCACTGAATGCGTGCCATCGAAAATCACTCTCACCGTATGTTCATCCTTGGGGATGGCAGCCAAACTCGCAATATGAAGTCTATCACCAAATCGTCTCTTCGCCTCCTTCTCCGAAAGTGGATACATCCACCCCAACCTCTCCTCTTCTGCAAATTGCTTCGCAATGATATCCTTGGTTTCCTCTGCAGATGGGTAGTTGTCGGCTAGGGGTCGGAACTCAGAGTCGTCGTACTTCTTCGGTTTCTTCTTTTGCCGGAACACCAAAGGAGCTGGGTCAATCTAACTACCCACTCCAACCCGGCGCCCGGTCAGATAGTTGTCCCCCACCTGTTTGGTGAGGATGTCCACATCCTCATCCCCCATCCGCCTCAATGTCTCTTCGACTGCAAAAAGCCAGAATGGTTGATGAGGGGTCCTTATCCTTAGTGAGGCCGCCCCTCCCAAGAGGCCAAACCACTCCTCTCTGAGTTGATCCAAATCCTGTTCCGAAAATGGTGATTCGCCCATATTCCCCGTGGCCAGTTTGAAAGTCGCCTTCTTCAGATCGGGCAAATGTTTCATCAAAAAGGTCCGCAACATCAATGCCATCTTGTCAACAAAAACCCTTTTGTCATGATCCATCTTCACCCCTCTGTCTTCTGGAGCCCATCTCCCAGGTGAATTCAAACCGCCTCCGTCAGCGAATGATTTCTGCTTGTTTTGCCAACGACACACCATGGGCAGCCCTGCATCGTCCCAAGCCGCCTGTTTGAGAAGACCATGGAAACACTCGTCTCTCTCATCTTCCAAGAAAACTGCTTCCCGTTGCCTCAAAGTTCTGGTGTGCCGCCTTCTCTTCCATCTTCTCACCTCCGATTGTGTCAGTTTTGCCCTCCACACGTTGTTCTTCCAGCTCACCTTCATTGCTCAGGATTCCAGTACTGCTACCCCTTGGATGACAATGTAGGTGAGCAGCGATCATGTTTGCTATTTCCTCACAGAACTTGTGGGGATACGCAGTCGAAGGTGACGTCTTCCATTCTCCTGAAGCTGTCTTGCCTATCAGCTTTTGGTCATGGCTTCCATGAGGACATTGTTTGGGTAGTGGTCCAAGGTATTGTCCGTCCAAATCTAATCTGTGAGGGCCAGCAAATTTTCCAAAGGCAGAATCTTCAAAGGCTGCAATTGCTGAAGAGGCCAACCTCGTTGGTTTGGGTGTTGGTGCTCCGAACTCACACTGAAACACAGCCGCTTGTGCTATGACTTGTCTTGTTTCCAAATCAAGAAACTGCTGAAAATTCCAAATGGATGCCGGCACAAGTCCATGTGCCGTCCCCAACTGTTCCGGATGCTCCAGCAAAAAGCCTGTACCGAGTTCCACACATTTGTGGCAGACCAAAAACGTTCTATCGACCAGTAAATTTGCTTCGTCAATCTTCTTTGAATCTGATTGCTTCAACCAAGGAAAGCCCCTTGAATATTCCAACAATCGTAGTGGACGGGGTCCTGCGAATTGCTTGCTATGCCTAGCCCTGCTAAAGGTGTTGCAGGGAGGCGCTAAAATGACAAAATCAAATTCTCCTCCACAAATTCCAGACCAAACTCTGTCCCATGCAGCTGCTGTTGTCAAGTCTTGGGACTTGTCTCTCAAAATGTCGAATTCCACCATCTCCAGTATAATTCCTTGAGAATCTGCTATGCCAGAGAGGTAATGCTTAATATCTGCATGTCGTTCCGGACCAGCGAACAGATAAAGAATGCGCCAACGTTTTGACTTCCCAGTTGTCGGAGCAGTCTTCCCATCCACCTGCGGAGCTGTTGCCTTCTTCTCCAAGGAGGCTTCCGGTAGTCACTCCGGATTCTTCTTGTCTCCTTCCTTCGGGTTCTTCAACTTGAACTTGCAATCCTTCAATGCATGGTTGGAGAGGCAGAGCTGGCAAATGTGGACTCTCCCACAGTTTCCTTTACATTTCCCTTCTTGAAATCCATAGCAAATCTGGCGTCCATCCGGTGTCTGAGAATGGATGAAGCCATACCGCTTGTCAAATCTGCCGTTCTTCCCTTTTCCCTTTCCTTTGGTCCCTTTCTTGGCAAACTTGTTGGGCAGGTTTTCTTCTCCCCCTAGAACATGTACACCAGAAGGAGCTGCATCGGCTGTCGTTGTCCTCTGATTCATTGCCAGTGCCACTGGAGACACAAAATGTACCTCCTTGAGCTCCGAGTTTGCCATAGCTTCTTGAAGCGTCAATTTGATGCTCCGATTGAATCGCAAGGCCTGTTTGTAGGCCTCTTTCCTCACCTGTTGTTCGAAGCGAAGAAGCACCGTCCAAGGCGGATGCAAAGGTTGTGTACCCTCTGCCTGTGCCTTGGGAATCTGTAGGGAGTAAACCTTTTCTCCCAACAACCAATCCACGTAACGAGTGAAATCATTCGGCTCCAAGTCCCTGAACCACTCACGATTCCTGAATTTGGAACCCAACATGATCAGCATAGTCCCCTCCAGTTTCAATTTGATGCGAAGCTCCTCAGAGTTTGTTGGAAGTTTCGATTTCTTCCTCTCACGAGTGATTCGCAATCGGCCAGAGGTGTCCACCGATGATTGAATAGCAATGGTGAGTGAGTCCTCCTTGGATCCCACTTCATCCAGATTGCTTGCCAAAAGCTCTCCTTGTTCAATCTCCTCCATCTTCTGTGACAAATAATCTGCAGATGGAGCTTCCTTGTCCTCCACCCGTCCATGAACACGTTCAAAGGCATTGTAGAGTGCGTTTCGGTCCGTGAAAGTCAAAGGCCTTGGCACTCCCAAATTCTTTGCCTCTGCTCGATTCTGCACATCCTTCTCATTGGTTTCATTGGCAATCTGCCATGCAGTAATCAGTCCCGCTAATGCTGCTTGCGGTACTGCCCCACCAGCTGGATCCAATCCAAGGTTAGCTGCAAAGGCTGCACGTGCCTCTGCCTTCCCATCAGCCAGAGCTGCAAATTTCCTGACTGTTCTGTATCCTTGCCCCAACTCATATTGATGGGCTAATGAAATCCCAGAGTCTTCCCAGATGTACACTAAATCTGAATCAACTTCTCGATGCAGAAATGCCCTCCGAGCTGCATCATCGATAACCGCTGCCATTTCTCTTGAGCACTGAAGGTCTCGGGACCCAACTGAAGTGACTCTGGTCACCCTGTTATGTTCTGAAACCACACTCTGGTATGGAAACCTTTTCTGAAAACTTTTCAACAAGCGTCCAATCAATTCAGAAGAATGCCATGTCAACATCTGAAAGAGAACCGGTCCCCCGAAAGAAAAGTGCAATCATGCAAACCCCCAACCAACACTGAAAACTTCTGAAGCAGAAATGAAAATCTTCTGAGACCTCCATTTCAACCTACCTCAAGGTTGGGTTGCCGAAGACTGCACGCCTTTTTCATAAGACCACGGAACGAGCCCGTCCTTGGGGCAGTCACAATTCACCGCTTTCTTCCGATGACGAAGAAGACGAACCTGAACTCGAGGAAGAGTCCTCTCCTGCCGCCTCCTTCTTCCAACACACTTGGCACTTCTTGTCTGCAGTATGAGCGTGAATGGAATGTACAGGCTCTGCACGATGTACGGTTTCAGGTCGGACACTGCATCCTCCCACTCGATGCAATCTACGAAAGCCAGACTTTCTCGACACGCTCACCCAGTATGGTGCATCTTGAGTGTTGTCTTCCCCTTCCAGCAAAATGCCGGCATTGGGTTCTTCATCTCCTTCCCCGGTAGGCAAAGCCCCCATTCCCCATGTCTCATCGGCGATCATGGGGAAATCCTGAAACAAGGCCACCGTCCTGAATCTACGTTTCCAGATCATGTGTCGGGATCGAATTGCTTCCCGGGGAATGTTTCGATCTGCAGCATATTGCACCAGCTCACCCATCACCTCTACTTCAAAGAATGACTTCGGTTCGCCAGTGCACATTGCCTTCAATACTTCTTCTTGAACTCCATGTACTATTTGTCGAGCTGTGAGCACATAGGTATTGTGATCCACTTCCACACCAGCCTTCCAACGACCCACGAAGGCTCTGCGTTCGCCATCTATACCGATGGCTGCCGCCCAACTCGGCAGGCAATGCCGGGCAGAGTGCCCACTCCAGTGCGTGCCCAACTCCATGTCGATCAACGAATCTTCGGGGTCAGCATGCCAAGTTCCCACCAACCTCCGGGGTGTCTTCAACTGTAGAAGCATCCAATGCAACCAACCCATCAATGTTGCCGAGACCAGATACTTCCTCGTGAATCCTTCCAGATCCTTTCGAGGGGTACAGAGAAATTGCACACCCGGAAATCTTTCGGCCGCTTGCTGATAAAGATCCATACCTATCTGTAGCCAGTCTTGTCCAGAAAGAGAAGTTGTCCGCACCACAAAAATGGGCAATTCTCTCACCCGTCTTCTCTTTGATCTCATAAGTACCCCTCTCAATCCGATGTCACTGAGGTACCAATCGTGATCGATCAATCCAAAGGACGTCATCCGTCCGCAAGGCACACCAGATCATCAGAAGGAAGACGAATGCTAAGATCCGAGCGATCTCACTCGCCCCCGCATCTGCCACGAGCAGTTCTGCTGCAATGACCATTGCTACCGTATAAAGTGGCGCACTCTTCTTCGGCTTCGCCCCACTTGCCAGTTGAGTCGTCAAACTGCGCACCACATTGTTCAGAAGGGGGGAGGACCCCATTTTATCCTCCGCTGGCACGCCGCCAACCGCCTCCATCAACTGCAGTGCTGAAAGTACACTTCCCGGCAGTGTATGACCACAATCTTCATGGGATCGCTCCTCCAAGTAGTCGATGATCCTTGTAAAACTGGATGGCCAGACCTCCCCACATGCCAGACCTAACCATTCAGTCACTTTGCTCCAGGTACGGGCTGATTGACGTAAGGTCCTCGCCCGCCGGTTGCCACAGAGCCTCAACCAGGTTGATTCTGGGTCTGCTGTCTGCTCAGCCACTGCGGCAGCAGGCAGTTTGGCGTCCCGGATCAATCCAGCTATGACCATTGCCCAACGTCGCCTCTCCTGTTCTTCCACTCCACGTTGATCGGCGCCTTCCTGTTGCAGTGACCTCTTGTACTTGGATTTGTAAACTGAACGAGCCAGTTCCACATTCTCAGCCAGCAGAGTGTTGTAGACCTCCCCCGTTGATTGCCCAGTGGTTCCTTGAAACAATCGAGGTTGCCCCACAGCACTCACCACTTTTCTCATCTTCCGGCTTCTCAATCCCTGTGCCCTTTGGATAGCTTCCCAAAGTGCATTCTTCTGTGTCTCAAGCTCTCTTCCATGAAGTCCAGGCCAGATTCGCCCCAGTAGCGCTTCCACCTCATCGGCACTGTCAATCAATGCCGCCAGAAGACCTGGAGACCAATCGGCATCATGCAGCCGAGTCCAAAGATTGGCATGAATCCTGCCATCAGGGTCGACGTCTTGTTCAGTAAGGTCCATCACGTTCCCGGGAACCTCTTTTGCCCTTACCTTTCCCTTTCGAGCGTCTCCCCGGATTCCTCCAAGGTGCCCTTGCCAAATCTTCAGCTTCAACTTCTCTCTGTCTCTCCTCGGCTTCTCTGGCTTCACGAGACCTCTGACTGACTTCAGCTGCTACGTACGCCAGGAGTCGAATCAGGTCCAAATCTTCTAGTTCTCGGATTTGTTCCAGCAGTGGCTCAAGGTCCTGTTCATCATCCATGAGGCGCAGCGGGTGAAAACGCCCCCCTCCTTATGTTTTTGAGCCACCACTGCAATGGTCACCCCTAAATTAATTTCCTCAGGGGACCTGATACAAATATGTATATGAAGATACATGATCCCAAAACTGTGCATCGGAACGTTTTGAACAAGAATCATCGCAAAAATGATCACAAACTCTCCAACACTGTCAGTTCGGCAGTGAAGCAACCCTCCTTGAATGAAACAATCCTAAAAGCAAAGGGTAAACGATGCATAACGATGCTGAACCCTTTTTTACCACCACAAACATTCAAAAGACATCATAAAAACATGAGACGCCACAACTTCATCAACCAACTTTCAAAAAGACCAGGTCCAATATCATCAAAGGCGATTAAAAAAACCAAGCCAAATGTTGGGGAGAAAAAATCTTCGTGTCAGAAACGAATTTTGTGGACTCCTGGGGGCAAAAAAAGAAAAACATCAAACCTTCTCGGTGTCTGGGATTTCACATTCTCGGTTTCTTGATGGTTTTGTGACTCAAAAAAACCGTGCCTTTATATAAATCCATCAAAATCCTGAAACGAAAAAAAAAAACAAAACGACCATCAAAATCGTCCAGGCCAATCAAACAATCTCCATGGATGCAGTTCTCTAAATTTGATGAAGGCAAGAATTTTGGCAAGATACCACTGCCTGGCAATTCTGAGTTTACGTGACCTTTTTGGGGATGGGCGTTTCAAAATCACCCCAAAACTGCCATGTTTCAAAATCCAAAAAGTCTGTTTTGTACACGGGTCATAAATATTACCAACCCAAATAATGCATTATCATAAGGGAAATTCCCCTGAAAATGACCATAAATTTGCATTGTTTCATATCCCCCACAAAATAGGTCCCATTTTAATGGCCCCAAAATGGTACCAAAGTTGATGGATATCCAAGGCGCTGGAATGCGACGACCCAACTTGGCCATGCGACACGTTGGCATCCACGAAAAACGGCACCTGTGATGTCATCTTTCCAACCCCAGATCCACGTGGCACCACGAAGGCAACGGTGGTTGCCAAGCAGCACAAGAAGCCGACGGCGGCCACGGAGACGGAGAGCTTTGACCTTTTCTTTCACGCAAACGTTGGTGGTTGAACCAAGCCATTCGAAAAATATGCGCAGTCGTCAATTTGGATCAAAATACTTGAGTTGCCACCACCTAGAACATGATATCTTCATCTTCGCTGTGATTTGTAGTCATTGATTGTCCTTATATTTACATACACGAGTATACAGCTCAACATGAGTGACCCCATGGATTCTGTTGAAATTTAGAAACTTGCTGAAGATGAAAAACAAAAACAAAAGATAGTTTTTGCCCCATAATCTTGGGTCAAAGGACAAACAAATCTGACCCTTTCACTTCCAAATCTGGAAGTGTGAGTGCTGATTCTCCATTGAAGCATGATTGTTGGCATAAGTTCATTTGGCAGAAAACGGCAATTTGAATTTGTATGGTAAATCTTCAAAAATCACATCTCACTTGTTGTGCAGAATTTTTTGAAGAGAGTCACTTCAATCCCTATGGAAACTCCCAAAAAGCCTACTTACCTACTTGAAATGCCTCATTTTCACTCGAAACCCTCGTTACCCGTTACCGAACACGGCCTCACAACTTAGGACCTCAGTCCTCATGACAAGTCACATCACACCCAGGGATTCAGCCAAATGGTTCACCGGAAGTCACAATCGTTCGTACAGCGCAGTCGAACACAAATTGCTTTAAGCCAACAATTTTTTGGGTGCATGTTTGTTGCTTCGTTTCTGCCGAAAGAAAAGAAAAAACAGAGTTCAAACATTAAAAAAAAAATGGAAAAAAAAAGGATGCAAGAAAGCCTCCAAAAGGAATGAACCCAGTGAACCTGGTCAACCATCATGACTTTTTGCAAGTCACAAGACTTCAGCATTTTTGATTGAGGTGTTTTTACGGCCCCAAAAAAACCGGATGAGTTGTCGTTATCTTTACTTGGATTTGTTGGATTTGTTGGATTTGTTGTTGTAGGTCCATTCATCTTCGGTTACATGGGCGAAACTGAGGCCTTTTTGGTGGGTTCTTTGAAGGCCGCCAATCCTTTAAAGCAGTATTTGCTTCAAAGATTCGACTTTGTCCTACACGATACCTCTGGGCTGATAGAAAGTGCCCCGCAATGATTCTGAATTTCACTGAAGACAGGAATCACCTTTCCATCGTCTAAAGTCTAAACCTTAGACAACTTTGATGCTTCTTTCTCTTCTGTGACATATTTTGTTACAATCATAGTTTTTTCAACATGAAAAGGTGAATCCTTTGCCTGAAACGTATTGAAACTGTCAAGAACATTCAATACAGGTCCTCTTATGACCTGCTGGCACATCATCAGTGCACTGCATGATTACCTGCAGCATCCAACGGCGTCCCATCCACGAAGTATCCCATGTCAGCAGCATAGGCCGATGTGGGCAACGCTTCTGACGAAGAATCTGCAGGCATACCACGCTCCTTTTGGCGATGGTTTTTCCCACAGAAATGTGTTTAGGTCACACTTGAAGGAAAATATTCAAAAAATGTCAAAAACTCAGGCATCCAACGTCAACGCTTACCTTGCTTCACAACAATCCGATTGGATTGTTGTCCATATACTGTGATTCAAACATTCATGAGGGTTGAAACAAGGAGTTCGACGCAGCAGCACTTCCGCATACAATTTCCCACGGTTTCCTCCTGACGCGTCTATCCTGTCTCACCTGTCAAACACCTGGATTTTTGTGTCCAAGCATCTGGATGGTTCAAGGCATTCCCTGCTCGATTCATAGCTGTTCCATCTGGCAGGTAGCCCACATCATTCGCGAACAAGGCACGTGGCAAAGGCGAGCCTCCAGTCGGCAGCTGTAGTGTTTTTCCAACCCGACTCTGAGACAGAAATTCTGCGAGAAATGTTCCGCTGGTTTTGTTAAACCGCTGGTGAACGGCAAAGTTAAAAAAGATTGATGTCTTTTTGGAAATGTGGGGTGATGTTCTCCAATCTCAAGTATCAACACATCAATACCAAGGGATGTTTCAAACAGTTTTCAAAAGCTAAGCCACCGTTCGTATGTGGATCTGCTTGAATCCTTTCTGGATGGTTCATGGCATTGCCAGCCTGCAAGAGTTGCAAGCAGGGCAAGAATCTGGTCACTGGTCATCATCCTTGCGATGGATCGAAATGCATCATTTTCAGGTCTTTTTTCACAGGGAAGCTCTTTGCTTGTACACAGGGGACCATGCTTTATCTAAAAATGATGGTAGGAAAATTACTTTCTTTTTGAGATAATTACTTTTCAGGGGAAAACTCGGGGTTATACTTCAGAGATTTTTCCTCCTTATATTAGACTATGCTCGTTTGTCACCCTTTCTCGGCAGAAAAAATCACCCAAAGGATTTCAACTGCGCAGATTTTTCTTTCTGCAACACTTCGAAAAATCCAAAGGCACCTTGTTCATAGCAGTTCCATCCGGCAGGTAGCCGACCTTTGCGATGTCGTGAGAAAGGCTGAATCTTTGAAGGGCAAATCACTGAAAGGCTTTTTTCACTCAAGTTGCTAATACTGTTGATGGAAGAAATCCTGCACCACCTCGAATGTATAAAAACCCTGTAAATAATGGGATAAACTACCAACCTCAACTGGTTAGCCGGATTTCTTCTATCAATAGTATCACTTAATATCAGCTGAGTATCTCAAAATATGACCACCCGCTATTCTCCCTGAATATCGAAATAGTTGGTAGTATCAGCTGGTATTATCACCTGGGAATATTATCAATATTGGGGTATTCGAATTGCCATCAAACATAGTTGGTATGTGTTGATATCTATAGATATGATAAAATAAAATATACGTATATAATATACTACACAACATACCATATATGAACCAAGGAACATCATTGCAGAAGTTGTAGTCCATATATACATCCTTCCAGGCTTTCAACATGTACGCATCTATTGAATCACCGAAGCATCCAATACATCAAAATCAACCCAAATCAACTGCAAAAGCCCCTGCCTTTTGCATGGAATAGGCAAAGCCACTTGGTTGGCGAAACTGCGTTGTCTTCACGGCCTCGGGTGGATTTTTTTTTCATCGGAAAGCTGAGGCGACTCAACGTCAGGTTTCTGCCAGGAAATAGCCAGCATTATTAAAGGATGATGGTGGTTAATGCGGCTACCCCACAAGATGGGCCCCCTACGATCATTATAGATAGGGTTGTAAGTTATAAGTTATAACCTGTATAGATTCTAAATGGCCGGAGATGAATGAGTAACTGGTGTGTTTTCACCCCCTATAAACAAATGTTTCCGAAAATGGTGGTACCCAACAAACCCATGCAGTTTTCCGACTAAAAATGATCAGCACTTGGGGTGTGACATGGGGAAAACCCACCATTTAAGGAAACACCCAAAATGGAGTTATGGAACCCCTACATGTAACTAGTGACTTTTGAGGGCCCACTTTGGTGCCAACGCCAAGCCGCGGATGTACCAACAAAAGCCGAGGCATTGACGGCACGGTGAGCATTTAGCACTCTATTCGTGGCTGATAAGGGAGCCTCCCAACTGCCACTTCCGCCGGAATTTTTTGTTTTTCCAACTTGGGATCTGGGAAGATGGTTTTCTTCCGAAATTTGACGGCGGTTTTCTGCCTGAAAATGATGGTTTTGCTCCAAGTTCGGTGAAAATCTCCAAACTTCCACAACACTTCTTTTCAGGTTCCATGTTAAAATTCAGGGGTGTAAAAAGACACAAATGCGAAGAAGATTGCAAATGGACCCAGAACTTGTAGATCAACTCGTTCTTTTCGCGAAAATTTGCTGTTCATTTGCGCAGCAAGCGGTTGATAAAGATAAACTAAATGCACAGTTGCGATAGGGTGGAACAACTTTTACAGAAATCAAATTCCTTCCATCCAACATGTTTGAAGAACAACATGTTGTATCAATCAATCAATCAAAATTTTATGCAAATTGATATCAAATCATATACACATATGACATAACAACACGGAACAACATACACATCATGTCCACTTCTTTACACACAAAAACAAGATCCCACTGTGAACCCACAGAAAAACTCCCAGAGTTGTTCCTCAGACCTTCGCAGAGTTGTTGCCAGCTTTTTTCATATCCGTGCCATCTGCTAAGTAGCCCACATCCGCAGAATAAGCCTAAGGCGATGATAGATGTGCAAAGGAAGGCAATTTTTGATACAGTAACCTTGCGGTGAAAAAAGTCATGGTTCAGCAACCTCTCAATGCCTGAAAATAGGCCAAAAATTGGTGGTAACATTATGATAAGCCACCCAGAAATCTTTCAACGCACAAAAGCCAAAACTAAGAATGATTCCAATTACCCTCCCTGAAACTAGCATAGCACCTGAAAATGGATGGTAGGAATAGGATCGTTTCCTTTTGCGATTCGGCCTATTTTCAGGTGCAAACTTGCTGTTAGTTTTAGGGAGTGTATTCAACTCAAAAAACTATTAATTAAAACAACAAAGTCACTGACTTGGGCAATGGTGAGCCAGCAACATGCATGTCTGGTTGCATCCTTTCAGGATGATTCACCGCATTCCCTGCGGCGTTCATAGCAGTGCCATCTGGCAGATAACCAACGGAGTTATGCAAGTTGGCACGTGGCAAGGGCGATCCAGGTGTATGTGGATCTGGTTGGATCCTCTCTGGATGATTCAAGCAATTCCCTGCCCTGTTCATAGGCGTGCCATCCGGCAAGTAACCTTAACTTGAAGAAAGACAGCAAAACAAAAAGGTGTCTATCTCAAATCTCACAAAAGCTTATAACTTGTATCCGTTATCTTCCACCTTTGTTTGCCATCATCTTTGTCATCAAAAAAAGCTTCTAGGAAAAAAAAAAACACCGAAACAAAAAAAACGTTCGACTTAATTGCGGTTTCTTTCTCGAATCCGAGGAACCCACATCATTCAGAAACTCCAAATCCGCATAAGCATCCTTCTGCATGGAGTAGCTGAAACTGACACCATGCAACACCTCCGTAGAGCTGGTGGGAGGTGTTGTCACCGGTGGTGCTACTGGTGGCACTGGTGCTGCTACTGGCGCTACCGGTGGCACTGGTGGTGGTGCCGTTGACGCGGCGAAGGGTGGAGGAGTTGGAGGGCGTAGGGAGTTGTTGCCTGCACGATTGATGGGAGTGCCATCTGCCAGGTAGCCCACATCGTTGGTATATTCGTACCTCTCCAAGTTTAAAGCTTGGAAAAAAAAATCAACATGAGAAACCATGAAAAAAAAACGAATTCTTTTGGGGGAAAAGTTCCGAAAAGTTCCCCCAAAGGTTGGGTATAATAGAGAGAAATGATAAAAATGGATCCAAATTTTCACAACTTGTAATGATCACCCTCCGCCAAATGGCCCCCTATAAAACCACCACCCGCCCCCCGAAATTTTCTTGGTTCCAACGGCCTGTCACCAACCACAGGTTTGAAACCACCATAGTTGCGACGCATCACTTTCGTTTCCGGACGCTTTGATGCTAAAACTCCCACAGCCAAGAGAACTACACCCAGGCCTCTCACAGAGGGGACACATTTTTCTCAAAAAATCCCATTATGGTGGAACCAATTATCTAACTTCACTTGCGCCAGAGTTGTTGAAAACACCACGTTCAACAAACGCCCCCCCTCCTCAAACCTGGAATTAAAATAAGAAACTCATTTTCCAACTACCAGTCTTTTTTTTCGCTTCAGAGTTGGGTTGAAGTATCACTTTAGGGTCACTAAGCTATGAATTATCCGGGACACAAAGGAAACAACCTGCAACCACGAAATGTCAAGGCCCTCCATGTCGGACCCTATGAATAGACACCACAACCACCCGGAGGGATGCAGGTACGAAACTCTTCAATTCCCTAAAACAGAGGTCATTTTATATGACACCTATGACACCCAACCCAATGCACACTGTTTCCAGGGATGAAAAAATCCCTCAAAATCCAACCCCTCATAGGTTTGCATCAAGTTTCATCCCCTGAGCCCTGAGCCCCTTGGGCCCAACCTGTCATCGTTTCCTTTGCTTCTGATGGCATGCCCTCCCCTTCACCGGTCACGCCAATTTGTGTAGTGGGATTTCCACGTGGATGCCCGACTTGGCGTTGCGGAGTCAAAGTTCCCAGAAATCCAAAGGTGGGACCGGTCCTCAACAGCTGAGCGAAACAAAACCCACCATCGTGACATGAACCGTAAAATATGGGTTGGTTCATGAAGGGATCCTTATATAGCAAAATAACCACGGTTTTGGTAACTCCTCGGCTACCTGCCTCACCATCTTCATAGGAAAACTCCAGTTTTTTTCGATAGGAACTATTTCTAGCGATCTTGTCTGCAGTAATGTCGACTTTTATATACTTTTACAATGTGTTTTTCAGATATGCTGGGGCTATGTTAGCATGATTGTCAAATGGATAACGAAGACAGTCCCATAGAAAATGTTCAGCATAAAGCTGCTTCTGGAGAAAAGAAGACTTGGCTGTTCCAGACGGACTCGTGCCAAAGGACATTACAATTTGGTTTTACCAATTGCCAATATCAAAAAACACCATATTCATATGCCTGGCAATTCTGGAGATAAACCGTGACCTTTTTTTTGGATGGTGAAAAAAAACTACACCTTTCAGAAGAATTTTTTTCAGTGACCTCCAACCATTCCGGGGGCGATTTTCTAAAGGTCACAGCTTGGCAACTGGGGTCATTTCACCCCTCTGGAAATAACGATCGTGACTTTGGGGCCCTGGACCTGTCAGTGGTGTTTTGAAAAACATCTCCTGTTTGGTTTCCCTCATTGGCAACTCTGCCAAGTCTCAAGAGCATCAAGCCTGCTACCAGGCACAATTTCGACCTCATGCTCCATGGAGAATTTTGGCGGACTTTTGTCATGGGAATCCCCAAAATTATATATATTTTTCCCCCGTCCTGACAGAGGGTACCTAGGATTTCCTATGATTTTGGGCTGAACTTCTGAACTCATCTTGCTTGTGCAAAGTCAATTCTTTCTTCAAGTTCATCTTGCAAAACCCACCACCGCCAAGCAACATGTCTTCCAGTCGCAAAGTCACAATCAGAGGTACGATCAGATGTTCTCGAGCACAAACGCTGAAGCAATCACTTGTGAGCCGGCTATTCTATGGAGGTGATCCTCAACGAATTGCGATGGTTTTTGCAATGTCACATCATCAAACTCCAGGATGATTAACAGATATGATACATAAGATAATACATCAACATTTTGTGTGTGATGCTAAAAAATCCATCAAATATATATATATATATATACTTATCATATATGATCCAATGAAATCTGATGAATGTACCAACATCCATGACCAAAAAAACAAACACTTTCTCATCCTCCCATTCACTGCATCCGCCTTCGTTGAAAAACATCACCTGCGTTGGTGTTGGTAACATCGTTGGAAAACATGGAGAAGCACTGCCAGTAAAAAATCCCGAAAATATCTACCCTCCCTGAAACTAACATACTGTAGCCCATGAAATTTTGTGGTTGGGAGACTACTTTCCTTTTTGGGATAACCTATTTTCAGGGGATATGTTAGTTTTAGTCAGGGTAAGGGTCAGTTGCTTGTGGACTTTTTTTTGTTGGAATCAACATGTTGAATGCTATCCAATTGAAGCATAGCTGCAGGTTTCAGTTGAACACATCCAACAAGAGATTCATAGTACAGTATCTTTGCACCCCTTTTTGAGAATTTTCATGGGAGAAAAACCCTTAATATTTTTTCTCTCACCCAATCTCAATAAAATATGAAGATACCAATACGAGCAACAAATTTTGAACATCCAAGAAGTCTCCAGCAACATCAGCGAATCTGCTGCGAAAACCACATCTTTTTGCCGTAGCGCAGCTGTCGCCCAATCCATCATTGTATCCAATTCAGTAAAACGATTTGCATCCTTCATATCAGGAGCATACAAACGAGGCCCAACTTCTTTCCCTTCAAAAGCTCTCACAAAATGTTGTGCACGCAATATACGAACAGGTACGGCTGCAAAAAAATCGGTGGATCTATTAAAACTTATGGCCATGTTGGTCATAGCAAAATCCACCAAACTTGGTCGCATCGCAGGGACCCAACTATCATCACGCATGGGATCATCGACTGAAAGTTGTAACGCCTCGCAACGTTGAAATTGACTAAACACCGGTACCGGCAGCTCCACTTCTGCGCTCAGCTGGGCCGCGACACGCATGGCTTCCACGTCTGTGGCGCCGCAATGACGTCGGAGGATCTGGAAGGAAGGCATCTGTGATGGCAAGGCATCTAGAAAACGTCGTAGCATTCCACTTGAAGGATCCACATCAGAATGGAGAAACTTATCCATACCACGTAAATACACAAACCATTCAAAGCCTGCACTACGTGATAGTGCCAAACAATGATTCACGGATCGTGGTTGAATACATTGATTTGCTAATCCCTTATGCCAGAGTTCGACAGTCAATGCTTCCATACGAGCTCCCATATTTCGAGAGAAGTGGGGAACATATGTCAAACGGCCATGCTGCAACAGGCTTGATAGAACACCAGTGGATAAGAGAGGTTCAATGGAACCATCCACATCATAAAGCATGAAATGATCCACACCCATCAGTCGATGATATCTCAACCAATCATCCAATAGTTGTGAGAATTGCCCAACTCCCATAGAAGGTTTCAAACAGCCAAGAATGTGCCGTTCTTTTGGTCTTTCAAAAGGACAAATTTCCAAAGATATGCTCTTTGAAAAAACGCCATCCCTTTCTTTCAGTTCCACTTGTAAGACATCTTGCGTTGATCTGCCACCCATCCATTTGGGCACAATTTGCCATGGCAAACGACAAGTGATGAGCGTATGCAACGAAGGTTCGGTGGCATGTCCTGAGGCGGTGGCACAAGCAATAGGAGAAAAACCACCTGCCACAATACTGAAGCGTAAATAATGCGTCCCTTCCCATGATGCACATTGTTCACGACAAGCAATGTTAATACAAGGACCTAAAAATCGAGTTGCTATTTCACCCACTTCATTGACGTGCAAATGGATTTCAAGTTCTATACCACAGCCTTGCAACTTTTTTGCCGTGGCTGCAAAAACCACAGCTTCCAAACGATTTTCCAAGACCTCACTGCGTACAATGTGTCCGTGTTTTGGTGCCACTTTTTGTCCCGAACACAAGGCCACAGGTAGGTACTCAGTGGCAATCGCCTTGTTACAAGGAGCTGAAATATGGACACCAGCCTTATCACTTCGATGAAATGTACGATCTCTTAAAAGGTCAGCCATAGCATGCCACCAGGAACTCTGTAATGGCACCACCAAGTCAAGTAAACGTGAAGGATTTTCAGGCATCCCACGACCAACACACCGCAAGACACTGCTAGTGGTGGTTTCTCTCTCAGCACAATTTAGCAATTCCGCGGGAGACTTGCGCCATTGAGCTGTATTATTGCAGGAAGGAAGGCTACTAATACAACCCAATGTCCATGGCCTTTCCTGACAATAAAGTTTGTAATCGAGCACTGACCCTTCAGAACATAGCAAACTGGAGAGTTGAGCAAGAGCATGATACAAGAGAAGATGCCATTGAAGTGCACTTTGACTCTCTGGCAATATTAATTCAGGTTGCAAAATCAATTGCAATTCATGTTTCAAAGGTATCTGCAACATATGAATAGGTCTAGCCTTCACTTTCCCCATATCTCCATGCCAATCACGATGAAACGTCACCAAGCTATGCGTCAACTTGCCGACCGCCACTGCCACCGGGCACTGGTCGTCTTCGGCCCAGGCCGTCCACCGCAGCACGGCCATGCCGTCGCCGTCGCCGGTGGGAGCCGCCAGGCCCAAGCTGACGGCCACGGCGGACCAAAGGCGACGAAAGGCAGGCGCATCGCAGCTGGAATTTGACAGCGGCTTCATGCACCAAAAACCATGGGCGATTTGGAAAAAATAAGAAATATTCTCCGAATGGTTTTGAAAAATGGTGATTTACGATGGTAGAATGAGGTTGTACCTTTGGCCCCGAACAAATCAAAGCCGCCAAACCCTGGGTTTTCCACCAATATTTAGGTACCATCTGTGGCCCGCTTGTATCCGAAAAGGTAGAGGGGACCAATCTGCAATCTCGCAATGTGATGAGAAAAAAACAAGTAAAACAAATTGTTTGCCATTCCAAATTCCTCGCAATTCTGGAGGCCCAAAAAAAATGATAGAAAAAAAAACAGTCACCAACGCAACATTCTTGCAAGGCTCGGCATAAATTTATGATTTGGAAATTTTTGGAAGAAAAAAAATGGTGGTCCTCCAATTCGAGACTTCTGGTCATTTCAGGTCTTTTTTGGGGTGGACCAAACCGGTGGTGAGAATGGTTTTCAGCACCTATTGGCTCCCAATCATACAACCCTTTTTAATGGTATTTTTTTTAACAAAACCTCTAGTTTTTGGTGGAGTCATTAACAGCCCCCCGAGCTTTAACTGGTGACTTATGGGCGCATTTTCAAGAAATGAAGCTTGCTCTGCAAAAAAATCCATCTCTTGATGCATGGCTCCTCATATCTATCTTCAGTTTCTCGTGCCAAATGGCTTCCAAGCGGTCCATGCGTCTCCACTGGCAAATATGCAGTCGTTACGGATTCCCTTCTGATTCACGCCAAAGGTGGATGATGGATGACCAATTTTTCACGCTACAGAAGTGGGGCAAAAAAGATCCATATTTAGTCACACCCAAAAACTGGTTTTTCAAGTGGATCATTGGGAATTCACAAGTGCTTCAGTAAAATGTAATTTTGCCCCTCTGGCCAACCAGTTTCAATCTTCAATTTAATTGACACTATTCCAACCCCAGTAGCGATCCCCTCTACAAAAATGCAACTCCTTGCAGCTGAAATCTTGGGATGCAAGAAGATATGGGGATAGAATGGCTGAATAGAAAACCCTTTGTTTTCGGCGGTGTTTTTCACCCAGAAACAGCTGAATTCCTCCGATGTTTGGGGCAGGAACCCGACCTCCAGCTCCGAACAGGGCTCGGCACTCCGAAGGCTGAGGAAACTCGGTGGTTGGAAACGAGGCCCATTATGAAAGGTGCCCATGTCATCATGTCATCCTGCCACAACTAACTGCACCTGGTTTCCTGAAAATGATCATGGGAACATCTCAAAGATGAAAAAAGAAAGCTTTTGGTTGATAAGCTGATAAATGGAAAGGGATATTTCTGAGTTGCAAAAAACACTCTGTAAGTTTGTGAGAAGCTTGTTTGAATCCAGAAGTATACAATATACAAAAACTGCTCCAAAATTGACTCGAAGTTGAGCTGTGATCAAAGTGGCTGAAGCAGAAGCACATCAAATCAAAATACAGCAAGGTTAGGACAGCTGAAGGAACCCCTTTGACCTAGAAGAAAAGGCAGGACGACATGACCTAGGGATCCATTAGGTGAAAGTACAAACAATCACACAAGTCACACAAGCATTCTCTCTGCTATCTTGCTATCTCCTATCTCAAATTGGTTCCTCAAAATGTGTTGCCTCAAAACTTCGCTCCCTGGAGGGGAGCGAAGCATTCAATCGCACATGGTTTTTTTCGTTGGGACAGCGCATCATGAATCATCTTGAGAGATTCAGCAGGAATGAAGGAGAAATGAGTCTCAAACTCTTGGTACATGACTGCCACATCGAAAGTGACCGTCCACATCGAAAGTGTCTGTTGTTGAATAAGGTACATCGAACCATCCGAAAAAAGGTAATGCACAGAAAAATTGATCTTGAGTAGTATCACTGAAATCCTTTCTTTGAAAACAGGGGCGATTCTGGCTGGTGACATCTAAATGTTGCCACCCTTTAGGCCTTTTTTCAGCCTGTCATTTGGATCTCTCATGCGTGGTTTATGGCGTTGCCTGCCTTTTGCAAATCAGTGCCATCCACCAGGTAGCCGATGTCTGCCGCATATGCTGAGGTTGGCAGGGGAGAACCAGGAGAATGAGGATCAGGGCCAATCGTCTCCTGAAAGCATGCTGCCGACGTCAAAACCAATGCTGCCGGGGGCGCCCCAATCACCGGTGGCTTTTGGCGCTTTTCAGTCTAAAAAAAAAAACTCTTTATGTGTGAGAAAAATACATGTCATAATGTCATATATGTTATTTCAATTAATGGCCTCTATGTCANAATTAGTGGCCTCTATGTCTGTTGCTGTGGAAGGGGCAATGTCAAACATCATGTCATAGGTCATGAAAATAATGCAGGTCAATCCTGGAATGTGGCCAAAATATTGGCATGCAAACCCTGGGCACAAACATAACCCCGATAAAGAGGCCACTCACCCTTTGAGGCCTTGTGGGGATTCTGGAAAGCCACGACGCGGGATAAGGAAGGAACTGATTTGCTGCCAAGCACCAAGAGATAAACCATTGTTGCTGCACACAATTTTTTCCAACCCAAGCTGCGGACTATCTCGCGAAGGTTCCTAGAACTCACCTGAAAACAGCTTTTAAACTGTGAAGCTAAGTCTACAGTCTAGAATCTAGACCATGAAAAATGAATGACAACAACACATGTGTCAAAACATGAAGAGCTAAGTGACGGGAATATTAGACAGTTGGAAAAATCCTGTAACTGTATGTAAAAGTACTTTGTAAGTAAGTAACTATCATTAGGATATAAATGATTTAATACATTGTTACATTATATTAAATATAATAATATTAGATATTATATATTGAGCTTCAGGCTCTAGACATCTAGACCAACCTTTTGACCACTAGTTCTCGGCCGTTGGTGGATCTGGGCCTTTGGCCACGGTCTCACTAATCATCTTGAGAACACGGGGCCGTTTTTTAGGCTGCGGGGCCAGCTCAAGAGTCCCCGAACTTGAATCACTATCGCCATCGCCATCACACACCTCTGCACTCTCTGGAGCTTTGAGCGGCCTCAACATACAAAAAATTCACGAAACAGAACCGCGTAGCTTCCCAATCTCCTCCCTCGCAATGACGCTGGGTCTTTGAATAATATGAATTCAGAATTCATCATATCATATCTTACGTGCCACAACTTGTTTTAAGTACAACAATTTCCGCTTTCTCTCAATAAATCCATGAATAATGTCAACATGCCAAAAGCCAAAAGTAAAAAAAAACACAACGACAATAGACCACGGAAATTTGCATCGAGATACGAAGAGTCAGGGTTGAGAGGAAGAACGAAGAGGAGCAATCCCACCACGCAGGCGCCGACGACGCTAGTAGTCATGGCGTTGCCTGCAAAAAGTACGGAAGAAACGAAAAGGCTGGGCAAACCTGAAAGATACCAAAATGAGAGGTAAGGCATCAGGATAGCAGGACTGTCGGACTGTCAGCTAAAAATGTGAACCAATCATAAACAATGGATTCAAACGAAACTGCAACGCCGACATCATACACCCACCCATCACTGAAACACATGGCGGGGAGCCTGCCAGTCTGGTCAGGGTGCTGGCGTCAAAAAAGTTCCCGTCTTTCTTGTAGAAGCCGGCGTGGAAAGCAAAGTCTTCTGGATCAAATCCTTGCCCCGCAAGCAGCGCCTGACAAAACAAAGCGATGGACTGTCACTGTGTGGGGTTGGGTGCAAAAGTACACTCACCTCACAGATGCCTTCAATGAGAACCCATGGTAGTCGTAACATGATCACAGCAAAATGCTGAACACGATCCACCCATAACTGATAGTGATAGCGATGCTAATGCTGACATTGAAAACTGGACATACTGCTGTGACATACCGACTGGATACTGGATACCTAATTCTTTTGCGCCACTGCTCTTCCTCGCTGCTCACTGGCCATTTCATCTGAAGCCAGGAAACGCCAAGATCCTACTGAAGCAACCTACTCTAACCTACTGTCATTGCCTGCAATTCAGTGCGCACACTTGGCCCACAGGGAAGGACACTGTTGCCAGTAGGCCGCCCCAACGAAAAACACTTCATAGTGACAGGCCATCTCACTTTGACGTCCTGCGGCGTTTCTCCTTGTTGCTACTGCAATCAGACAACCTTTTGGACGGCTTCTGCTTCTCTTCCTTTGGATCCTTTGTTTCTTTCTTATCCTTTTCCTTGTCCTTTTTCTTCTCTTTTTTCGCCTTCTTCTCCTCCTTTTTCTGATTCAAGGCATCCTGCAGGCGCTTTTCCTTCACGTTCAATTCGGCAGCCAAGTTTTGTGGAAGCTTGTGTCGGCCAAACTCTTCGCCAAAGGACTTCTTGATAAAGGTGTTCACGGGTGCAAAATCTTCAACACTCTCTAAGAGTGCGCAATGTGAGAACAAGACCAACACAGTCAGAGATGCACCTTTGTCAGCTTTGGCCGTTCCAGAGGCCGTGAACTCGTTGCACTTTGCAAATTGGGCCTGAAGGCCATCACTTTGACTAGAACCAAAACGCTGCATGGCCGAACCAATTTTCTCTTCCAGCTCCAGGAAGTCATCCCGGGAAGCCTTGAAATCCTCAATGTCCTTTTGGATCTCATCCTCAAACTCAGGCGCAAATATCCATTTGCAAGAGTCCATCTCCCACTTCTCAACGCATGCCTCAATGCTTTCATATTTGGAAAGGAATCTGTCGAATCGAGCCGCCATGCACTCACTGGTTGCAGCAATGGCCTTGCCGAAAGAGCCGACGTACACCTTCACAAAGTCTAAGCATTTTCTCTTGACATCTGCCAAAAGCTCTGCTTCTTTGCTGTGCAACTCAGAGTTTCCAAGTGCAAAAGCATATGCGGTTTCATACAGAAGCAACTTCGGGAAGAAACCCAGCAAGTCTGCCTCCTCACTTTGTAAGGCTTCAAGTTCCTTCTCCCAATCGGTGTTCAAAACGGTAGCGAAAGCGGCCAGATTCTCCGGCAGATGCTTCATGCAATCGGCCGCCAGCTCACCCTTGACCAATGCTGTGAACAGCACCGCATCTTGAAGGATTGTCATTCTGTCAAAAAGCTCTTTCACGGCCCAAGCTGCACCAAAGACCTTCGCCTGGAATCCTTCGACTGCACCTTCATCTTGTTTTACCCGTGGCACCACACCACAGGCTGCCACATATGTCTTCAAATTCAACGCCTTCTCTGCCACAGCGGTCTCTTTAGCCTCAAGGGTTGCCGTCCGAGTTGCCCACTCCACAAGGAACGAGCAATGCTTCTGCAACAGACCATCAGAAAAGATAGAATGCATGTAGCCTCGGGTACGGAGACAGATATGAATCAATCATATGAAACAAACTTCAGCACCTAAGGCCAAGCAATCCCTACCAAATATCGCGCTGAAGACCTTCATTCAAACTTACACGTCCGTACCACCATCTTGATTTCATTTTAATCAGATGAGAAAGCGATGGAAAGTCCTCAGTTCAACAGACCCGTCCCATCCTATCATGTCATTTCGCCAGCTTGAGAAGGATGTAAATATTGCAAATCCGTTTCATTTTAACAGTCACGAGTCACAACAGTACACCAGATAGTTACACACTAAATACGGCAAGCAACATCGCAACAAGATTCTCTGGCAAACGCCGGGAGGAACAGACGGCACTTGAGACTCACTGAAGATATCCGACAGCTTGGCACTGCTAGTGTTCGAGACATCATCTGGCAAAGCATAGGCTGCGCCAACTTCATTGATGATCTGGTCCAAAGCAGCAATGAAGAGAGCATCGTCACAAAATGTTTCCTGTGCCCATGTGATCATATTCTGCACCCCGGCGGTCAACTTCTCAGCACACTCGCAGCCCAAGTTACCAGGGAGCTTGCTCAACTCAGCCAACAATGATGGCACATGGGCAAGGGACATCATCGAATCCTTTGCCTCTGTCAAATCAAGAACCGACTCTCCACGCCCTTTAGCAGTCAGCTCCTCAATCTGGTTGAGAAAAGCGTTGGCTTTCTTGAGGAGCACTTTGCTGGACGCCACACCTCTGAACGCTGTGAGCAGCTTTTGCCAGTGGATCCTCACGCCGCTGGGCCGGAGAACAAACACTTTTTCAACCTCCCACGACATGACCAACCATCAGCACTTGGAAGCTTTAGCAAACAGTGGGAAATCGAATTCCTGTGGGTTTGTTGGATTTACAATGAAATTTCAAAGCTTTTTTGCGAATGAAAGTACCACTGAATCTGAACAAATAAGAACCGCATCAATCTTTGAAATGCTCGCGGATACTCAAACTAGCAACCACAAAAAGCCACGCTTTTTCAATGTGGACACTGCTTCACGCTTGCAATTAATTATAATTTAGGAGTCTGGGTTGCTGGGTCACATGTCAGCACCCTGCATCTGCGCTGTGCCGAAAATCACAGAACACAGAAAAATGCCGCCATTGTGTCTTTCGTCGCCTTTCATTCAGCTATCTGACTTTGCGATGCGAAACGTGACTGAATATCATATGAATTATTTTGAAAGGTAGTAGTACAGTAGTTATTGTAGTAGTATGCTGCTCGCCTCTGAACCTCATTGTATGAGGACGGAAGTTCAGTATTTGTCTTCACCCTTCAAAACAAAAGCTGACACCTGACGCTGTGAGACAATGGCAAAAACGCAAGCTGCAGTAAATCACACGGTGGACATATAAGCACATTAGCAGATGGGACTGATCTGCTTGGTGCCACACATTGCAGGCATCTACAATATGAAGGCTGGCTTTACTGGACCCTTAAATTTGAGCTTGATGGCGTTGAAGTTAATATAGGCATCGTGAGATTGCTGAGGCAACAAATTTCTCCCCGTCCGCTTGTGTAAGTTTCCATCCACGGGCCCTCATGAACTTGATCAAAAACCTTGGAAAAACATGGCAGCTCCGGATGTCATGCACTCTTTTCGTAACACACGGACACCCACATCCCTGCATCTTTCTCAGGCGTTACAATCTCTAACTCTAGACTAACATTGACTGAAACAAAAACTCCTCTCAAAATCATCAAATCATGCGCAAATCAAATCATCATGTTCATATTGTTTTAAGAGCAACATCAAACAATTACAGCCCACCCCAAGTTGTGGCAGCACATCAAATTCGTGACCAGCCAAGGTACAGCCGATAGGGCTCAGCCTCAGTGAAGAACCCATCGGTCCCCTCCACACAAGCCAAATATTTGGTCTGCGCTTTCCGGATATCCTTGACCATCGTCCGTTTGATTGCGCTTTTGAATGGGTACTTATGGGCATAGGCTACTCTCCCCATGGGTATGGTCATGATTGTCTTTGGCGGCTTGATCGGGCGCCGCACCTGCCAAGAGCGCTGTGATGTAACATTGCTCTAATGACTTGACTTTCTTTGCCCGACACGACTGCATTATCCAAAATATCATTCATATTAATATTCATATACATGAATCACAAATCTAATATCATTCATTCACGAATGGAAAATATGTTTCATACTTCCTAATTCCAAGCATCACGTGAAATCATTTAAGTCTTCTCTTGTCCTCGATCTAAAAATGGTTTTTTAACGAGGTTACCACACGACACGTCTAAAGCTTGACTTGTCTCAAACGGCAAAAGTTTTATAACGTGACATGACAGAACACGCCACAGCCCAAACAATGCCTTCAAAGTCTTGTGAACAGGACTTTCCTCATGAGAGTGGGGAGGCAGCTCCACGTTGCCAAAGGAACCCCCAACCGAAGCATCGTCATCTGATGGACTAAAAAGGGAAGGGGTGCTCTCCTCATCTGAATCTGGAACAAGTTGCCACTCACTCGGTTCCTCATGCTCCCTGCCATCTGCCCGCACTTCTGTTGATACTTCTGGAACAGCAACAGCAGAACAGGCACTTGCTGCTACGACAGCCACATCACTGCTCCGGACAGAATTAGCCCTCATGGCACACAATTTGCGGACAAATTGAAACATGATACAGAACCAAATGCAACTTGCAACAAGGATGAACCAAAAGGCCCGCGGCTTCAAAGCATGGACAGTCAAGTATATGAAGTGTGGCAATGGACCCCATTAAGAAAAGAACTGACTTGCGCAATCTTGCCGAGTTTTCTTCATCTTAGTGATGTTTTACCCGATTTTTCTGAAAACAAATGTGTCCGGAAAATCTATGCCAACAGTGTTCGACTCGTTCTAGAATTGCACCACTGCAGTCTGAACATGTCAAAACCGCCTACGTGCAAAAAGCAACATCGCTTACAGGAATTTGGAAATGACACGAAACGGCAAAACATCCCTCTCTGCATGTAACCCAGCATCCCCTGTCCTCCACTCTGCTTGGGCTGACATGGGGACTGTCACTCGCGGACTGAACTCAAAGCCTGCAATCTTAGCACCATACTCGTCATCTGGCATGCGCCCGGCAGAGATGTCCAAGCAAGCAAACACTCTCTGGAGGTCCTTGACTGCTGCCCAAGCGAAGCCATTCCCGTTGCTATAAGACCCAAAGTTCAACTCCATGTTCGGGACAGGAGTTGGGAGCCTGAGGCTGTAATCAATCAAGCGGCGCACATGAAACTTTTGTTTGCTTTTTCAATGAATTGTCCGAGTTACTAGTTACACATGCGTCACATTTCACAACTGTGTTTTCCTGAAGAACTTTCAACCAAATACGGTGCCAATGCTGCAAATTTCCTCACATGCCCAACTGTCCAACTATATCAGAATCAACTATAGACTATAGTTCTGAAAAGAAGCCATTGAAACTCTGAATCGAAGTCCACAGATTTCAACCATGGCGGTAGCTTTTGGTTGGCCATCTCAATGGAGGCGTTACCTTTCAGTTTCTCGAAGAACAGCTCGGTTAATGCTTTTGATTGCATTCTCAGCAAGTGGGCTTTGAACTCCTCCTTGTGACCGTGGACCATAGACTCCAGCGTGGCAAGGTTCAGCCCACACTTCTCATTGGCCTTGAGCTGAAGGAACATGAAGAACGAGTGATCTGGCACCTCCGTGGAAAGCCAGCGGTTGGCCAGCACGCAGAACTCCGAAAGACAAAATTTGCTAAAAAAAATTGGACATGGAGACATGTTGTCTTCCAAAAACCTGCCTCATTCTGCCTGATTGTTTAAGTTCTGATTTCTGATCACATGTTGAAACATGTTGGCATGACTCTTGGACTCTTGACTGATGATTTTTCAAAGCACAAGTCAAAAAGGCATCACTTCGCAAAACCTTGGCTACATGATTGGACCCAATTTTTTTACAAGATCTACAGGGGACCGGGGACGCTAACATCTGAGAAGCCAAGGCTCCTCGAACAATTTCTTGGCCACAGCATGCACCACGTCTGAAATCGTAGGATGATCTGCCAAAAGCTCCCCAGCGCACTTGCTGATGTGACCCAACAACTGTGTGCCCTCGCAAATGTCTTTGGCCAACTCCGGACTGGGCAAGGATCTTACGAGTCTTGCCGTTTCTTTCATAGCCAAAACCAGGGCCAGCTTCTGCTCCATTTTGCCTTCCAACTCCACGACCTGCTGCTCCTGCTGCTCTGAGAGCTTGCCACTGGCACGGATCTTGCAAAGGTCCTCCTTTGCCACCGAAACTTTGGACATCCGCCGATCAATTTCAGCAGAACGCACAACACTCCGCCAGATTGAGGAAGGAGAGATGTCCGAAATGAGCTCCAATGTTTTCTGATGGCTTGCCAAAGATGCTGCCAGGCGGCTGGTTTCTTTTTCCTCCTTGTCTGCCTTCTCCATGGCAATATCTGCAGGCCCCTCTGAGCGTCTCCTCTTGGCAGGTGGTGGAGGTGCCGCCGGTTGTGCTGGCGAAACCTTACTCTTGGCACGAGCCTTCTGCTTCCCCAGCCCCTTGCCATTGACATCGTCATCACTGTCATGTTGCTTGCCAAAGCTGCTGGAGTCACTGGAGCCATCAGAATCTGATCCGCCAGAACCACCTTCTCCATCACTCTGTGCCTCACGGGCAAGGGCCTCTTGGATCTCTTCATGGGTGGAACATCAACAAGGCACGGCCACAAGGAAAAGTCTAGATTGGCAACATGTGAAAAAATGACAAAGCATTGACTTAAATTCTAGAACTCTAGAACTGATTCTGGGTGTGATATGATCAGGTCTGATTTGATGTAAATCAATGATAGCATACTTGATAACATCTTACGTTTCTCCTGCGCTGGCATCTCTGCATGTCAGAACAATAGTGTACCAAAACTAAGTCCTGGACACGGGTGTGCCGTTGGGGCTGCATGAGACCACCTTGGGCCTTACTGAAACTCTCTTTTGCGGCATCTTTCTCAGCATGACTGTACTGTTCCTCTTTGATGCGGCTCGCGCTAGTGCGCTGGCCGCTGAGCATCAATGTACGGTCATAGACCGCCACACACTCCGATTGGTCCTTCGGGCTGCGAATGATTTTGAGCCCCATTTTCTCCTTGATGTGCTTCCGCCTCTCACTCTGGTTTTTGAAGGAGAGGTTTTTTGGGTTGTTCTGCGGATCCTGCAAGAATGTCTTGAGATCGACCAAGTGCGACACCTGTGGCAGGGGTGAAGTGACTGTTAATCAAATAATATCATATCAAATCGTCATTGAAACAAAAGCCAAAACATATCATTTCACCAAAATACATGTCAGGAGGCCATGTTGTAGGCCATGCTTAAATCATTCAAACTCTAAGTCATGGTTTCAAAGGCTCGGCTGCAAGACATGTGCAAGTCCTTTGTCAAATCTTTTTGCCAAACAAAAAGGTTTACCTAAACCACTGGTCTGGTTTAAGGCTGTTTACCTTCGCCATGGGTCACACACCGTGAAGAAAAGCAAGAACCCATTTTTGGTCTAAACCCCGGCCCTTACCTCTTGAAAGTCCACATAGTCTTCTTGGCTTCGGCGGATTAGTTCCTTGAGGTCGCATCGTTCGTGCCGACCTTTCCTCTGGGGGAAGACTGTCTTCTCTTGCAGCTTATCCCGCCGAACATTTGCAAACCTGAGTCAACTGTCAAGTCTCCAACTCCAGCTATCTCAATTTGTTGACTTTTACAACTTCTACAGACAATCAACGCCATACATGGCACAGAACAGTGGGGTGCCCTTGGGTCGGTCAACACATGGCAACACTTTGAAACAACTCAAGACCAAAACAAGTGAAGCATGTGAAAAGTTTCTTGCGACTCCCTGGATTCTACATTACAAAGTATGGGAAACAAGCAACTTTTCTGCCACAGCTTCATGAGAATTCATGGCATCCCGCAACTCATGCTGCTTGATACCTTGAAATGATCCACGAAGAGTGTAGTAGCAGTTGGCATCGATGGTGGCACCTTTCTTCGCTCGCACAACCATGACCTCATAGCCAGGTGGGCTGTCCTCGCATACAAACACGCAAAGAAGGGGTGTTCGGTGTATCACAGCCATGTCGTGTCAACAACCCCCCACGAACATATAGACTTAGAAATTGGAAGATTTGGAAGTAAAATAACGTCACATAAATCAATCCATGACAAAGAATATCAGAATCAGTAACAGGATCAGACAATACTTTTTTGCTCGAAAAATGATGTAATCTAAGCTCGTCTGGCAGTCTGGCGGTCTATCAAATCTGAGACGTCAATGTGCCACCATACTTTTCCTACCTTCTCATAAGCGCGCAATTTCTGAAAAAGCTAAACATACATTTAAATCCAAAGGGGATGGACACACCAGGCGCCAACTTTATGCAAAACTTTGCAAGATGTACCATGGATCTTGGTGTTTCACAAGGCGTCACATGCCGTTTTGAAAGTCTTGAAGTTTTTGCATCAGAATCAGAATCATAATCTAATCAACAAACAAAAAACTCTAAGAACACCGGCAATGATATATGCAAACCCCACAAACCAGCGGCATCCAGATCAACAGTGGCGAGGTTCTCGGTCAACAGACCCAAACTCTTGGCCACACAAGCCACATGTCGCACATGCCTCTTCGTCTGACGCCATTTCCAGCGTCAAGCCACGGCTGCCACAGCAGTGACAAGGACGGGGACGCAGACCCCAAAGTCGTCGTCAAGACCGACTCACAAAAAGAGCAAACGCTGCTGCGGTGGCCACAACAAACTTTGGTCTGCTGCTCAGGCATCGGAAAAGACTAACATTGTCTGAATGTGAGTCCTGTGGCAAAAGTCTTGTTGCATGAGAAAATTCAAACTTCAACACAAAGACCAACATGAAAGCATTGATCTCTTCAGATTCATGCGTGTGAAGTTACAAACTGAAATCAAACTCCAGCGGTTACGGTATAAGGTATACGGTATATACAGTATACAGTTGAAAGACTATAAACTATATAAATTCTACTTGCGCTGTGGAGTGGGTGGGTTTTGTGATACGCGTCGCAATTTGAGCACTACGTTTGTGCAAGATTGGCGTGGCGATTGGCAATTCTGCTGTTTGATGTGGCTAACACTCTGTGACGTCCCCTTCTGCCGGGTTGCTGGGCCAGCTCTTGTATCTGCTTTGCTCATCTAATCTAATCTAAGTTTTCAGATATTTAAGATGAAAAAATTAAAAGGCTTTTGCGGAGTGTGCAGAACAAACTTTACTGACTGGAAGACCATTCAACTCCATCGATCTCTGTCTTTTGTGCGGTTTGCGTCCTTTTTCCATCAAGAGAAGGAACCCTTCAAAAAACAGCGATTGGCAGCTGACTCGCTTAGGAGCAGCGCTCTTAAGCAAGTCAGCCCCCGTGTGGGCAAGTCAGAGCTGCTAAAGTAAGGCAGACTCGCTCAGGAAAGCCTTGACTCGCTTAAGAGCAGCGCTCCTAAGCAAGTCAGGCGGTTTTTGGACAGTGGCCCTCAGCACTTGAAGCGCATTACTGTGGCTGTCACTGTCCTAGACCATGGCTATGATTTCACCACCAAAAGGTGGTTGCAGGACCAAACCCCGATTAGCAGGAACAAGCCTTCAAACTAAATAGAGCCACTCCATGCCCATCATCACTATTGACTATTGCCTTTAATAATTTGCCGGCAACGTGAAGTTCCTTCTTTTGGTCTTTTGAAACATGGCTACTACCAGGCTGGGACCCTTGGTCTTTGAAGGGAGACCCAAAAAGACATCACAACCGTATCCTCTGACCATGTTAGGTCCAAAAAAGGCTAAATTTGCTTCTTAGTCGCGCTTCCGCGTACACGTTGATGTGGATCCCCTCATGAAAACGCCTTAGCAAAAAGCATTGCTTAAGGCCGGCGGCCGTAAGCGATGCGTGCTGTTGGATAGCTGCGCGTGGCTGACATCCAGGCACACGTATTGCTAGCCCAAGCTGCGTGTTGCTTAGGGCCGGTGGGCTTAAGCTTTTCATAGCTTTGAGTCATGAGTGTTTTTGAGAGCACCGCTTAGAAGGAAGGTACCATGCATTTTTGTCATGTGTTCTTTCCTTTTGTTGTAGCATCGTTCAAATGACAAAAAGTAGCATTGCTGAATACTCCTGAAATCCTTACTCAAATTGTCGAATCGTTACTGTATTTTCCTGAAATCCTCTGCAATATCGATGGCCACTTCTTAAACAATACTTAAATTACACCTGCTCCGCCTTCCTGCTCCGCTTCCCTCACAATCAACGGAATTTCGGACAAAACCCCCTGCCAAAATTCCATTTTTAAGAGGTAAGGGATCCTGGCAACAAAACAAAGTAGACACGCAGGGAAGCGTGGAAAAGCATCCTTGTGCGCAAAGGGCCTGACACACACACACACGCACACACACACACATTGGCACTTACTTCTCTCAATGGCACCCTGTGGCATTCTGGTCACAAAATCAATGTCGCCCCCAGAGATTGGGTCACGCAAACTGAAAAATGATTGCTTGAATGTAGTAAGCAAAAACTGTATGACGGGCCAAGCCTCTAGACCACGAGCTTTAGCACTTCGAACAACTCACCTAAAAATTCTTCGCCGCTAACAAAAATAAATCTGCAAAAGCGCGCATGAACAGTGACATGCATATACCGATACCACACCCCACAGCGCAAGTATGTTTGCATAATTTGCGGTATACATAGCTCTTATTGAAATATTAAATAATGATTGTATTATATTGCACGAATTATTATTTGTCAAGGCTCGCTACGTTCAGTCAACATGTTACACAAACACTGGCAAAATCTGTGTGCTTTGCTTCACCACTGCGTCCCGGCTGAAATTTTTGGAGACCTTCCTAGGAATCACAAGCTCGCGGCCAAGCATGAAACCAAAGCCGCTATATCATCAGACCACGCAGCCCGTGCTGCGTGAAGTGCACACAGCAACTGCGAAAAACATAGCCTGCCAGCTATTTGCAATCTTTCTATCATCTATCTATTTTACATGAACGATCATGATTGCACTTCGAATTAGAAGACAAAACACCGAATTATATCATACTCCCGCAAGTCAAATGCCAACTAGCGATCAGCTGCACTGTCACAAGCATCGTCACCGACCCAGCGCTTCAATTCTCAATTCGCCCTCCTTGGAAACTTTCTCTGCATTCTTGGCGCCAGAGGTTGATTGTTCAGGAGCAGGGCTTTTTTGAAAAGTGGGGCTTCCTTCACGAGACTCAAGAAGGGAAAGCCAATCACACTGGCAATCGGCACTGACATTGAAGAGTTGACGTCTATCACGTTTGTTCAAGAAGCCTTTGATGTAGGAGTAGTAGCAGTGTGGACATGCGAGATCGCAAACGCCATTAAACTCAAGAACGATTGGCATTTCAATTCACAGCGTTCCTACAACTGAAGCGTGAAAATATTGCAGCTCATGCCAGGAAAAAATGACACGCCAACTTGGAAACTTCTGTGGCATGTAACATTCAACAAAGCATCAAATCAAATTCAGCAAACACTACAACCCTCGCCCATGGTTCACGTTCCACAGCATGCACAATGTCTCACACACCAGTTGCCCCGCCTGCGCTGGGCAGAACATTTTCCTGCCCATGTGCCACAGCTTCATCTGGCATGTGAATGCCGCCCCAAAGCCATTGGAGTAAACACCCATCGCACTGCCAGCACTTCCTGCAATGGTACACACCAAAGGGATGCCAAGGCAAGAGGTACAGATGAGGGATGTCGGAAGGAAAAGTAAGCAAAATCCAAACTAGTGATTGTGCTTTCATTCCCTTCCCACCGCTGAAACTCTATTGAATGAAATCCAACTCTCTGCAACGTGACTCTCTCAAAGTTGGATTGAGGCCCGAACTGGCCACATCAATCAAAGTATTGTCAATGGTTTGGCCTTTCGCCTTGGTGGCAGTGGCTGGGTATTGATTTGGGCAAGAATTTAGATATGGGCATCAACCTGTATCTGTATAAGTGCAAGGCAAGGAAAGAATACAGTTGAAAGACTTTCAACAAAACAAGATAGACACAAAGAAAATTTCATCCATAGCACTACTACTACCACGTGATATGAAAAGAAGAAGTACTTACCATCACAGCACCTACATCTTTTCAAAGAGAGATAGCGACAGTATCACAAAGACAAATCAGGGTCATAAATCAAAAAGCACCAGTACTACAACAAAAGGCATTGGCCAACGTCAACGCCACAAATCTTGGATCGAATCATACATCAAATCATTGAAAACAGATCGCAAAACGCAACATATGTTCTTTATTTGATATGAGCAAATGGCTTTGGTTTGAGGCTAGAGTCTAGAGTCTAAAGTTGTAAATAATAGCACGGCATATAATTAAAATATGTTCAAGCTACAAGTTATTTGATATAACTTAAGATATATATAAAATATAGATATAATATATATATAACTTTGATATAATGTAAGTTTAAGCTAACGGTTAGTTGGAAGTTAGAGGTTACACGTTAATTCTAAATTACAAGTGGTTATAAAGTTTTGAGTCATAAGTTATAAGTTATAGAAGTTATAATATAAGTTAAACGTATCTTAAAAAAACATTGTGATTTGATATGATATTTTGGGCTCTTTGAGAACGGTTCAGAACGGTGCTGTGCAATTAATGTTAAAAAGGTGAGAACGGTTCAGAACGGTTCTGGACGCTGGCCAAAATGAGAACGGTTCAGAACGGTTCAGAACGGTTCAGAACTAACCCCCGTTTTTAAGGTTAAAATGAAAGAACGGTTCAGAACGGTTCCGAGGCATAAGAAATAGTAGTTATAATATTAATAGTCATAGTATTATCATATAATTAATAATTGAATAAATTATGAAGTTTAAAAAGTGATTATCTTTGATTATCTTTTCTCATCAGTTTATCAAATCATATCAGAAAAGAAAAATAAAGAACAAACGCCAAATAAGTAGCATAAGTAACACTAACTAATTAACAAACTGACAACCATAATTTGTGGAACGGAAAGTTAAGGAAAAAAACAAATGACACAGCACGGAAGGAATTTAAAAAATGACCCCAAACAAAACGCACCAATACAAGTAGTAGCAAATAGCAAAAGCAGGGTCTAAGTCTAAGGTAGGAACTTGCAATCGTGAATACAAGTCAAACCACAGTCAAGACCAAGCTTCAAACCAAAACTGCTATTCTGTAACAAGTCTGTAGGTATGAACTCCTTTCAGACACAGTGTAGGCCGTAGGCCAATAGCCCAGACATGAAAAGATAAAAGCCCTGGAGACGAATAGCGGGAGCTGGAAAAGTGGAAATGAAAGAAAAGACAAAGTTTCAGGAGAAGAGCCCGAATGGGCAAGCTCCTAGTACGAGATGACACTGTGAAATGAAACCGAGTTGCCACCAGTTTCTCATACTCGATGTCCAGTTTTTCCAGCTCACGCGGGTTCAGCAACTCCAACTCGGAAGGCGAAAGAGTTGGAGAGTACCTGCCACTGCCTTCAGTCATGCCAAATGTCTCCCTCAAGGCGTCCAGTTTCCTTCTAGCAGCCTCTGTCTTGCGAGAAGATCCATCCTGGCAAGTGCATGGCAGGGTGAACTGTTCTGAACCGTTCTAGGGACAATTTTCCATGCGCCAACCAGAAACAAAGAAGCGGATGGCAACTCTAATTCCCAACCAGCCTTGGACACGCCAGGATAAGCTAGCACATCCTTCAGCTTCTCGCTCTGTTCACAATATGTCCAACCTAAAGCAAAACGAACGCCATGGGACATGAGCCAAATATATCCAAATATAGCAATTGACAAGGGCCCCCCAAATCCTTCCACAGATTCGAAAGTGCCAAAATAGGAAAGTTATAGCGAGCTTGCAACAGACAGCTACTTTAATGACAAAACCACACGCCCTGCAACTGTTGCAGGCGGGCAACAATCAAGCAGGCTGACCCTTTTATGCACTCTTGGGCACTGGAATTTCACAAAGGCTGCTGCTTCCTCCAGCCTTTCATGGTCACAAATATCCTGACGAACCCCCATGATGTAGCAGCGCTCCCGGCTATTGGGGGAGCCAAAGTCTTTGGACCTGCACAAGCACATCTCACTAGAGTCAGAAGTCAATAGACCGGTCAATGCACTGGGGTATGAACAACTCCCAATCTGAAAGCTTCGAAAATAGGAATGGAAACAATTAACCAATGGAAAGTCAACCGTTGTCACATATCATATCAATCAATATCATCAATATAAAATGAGCTCACGCAGGTCATACACTTTAGACTTTAGATCTTTAGACGATTTAATTAGCATCAGCCTATTCAAATTCCATGTACAGTATTCACATCAATCATCATCAGTGTCAAGTACCATCGCAAAATGAATCATGTCAAATGCAACATTATTTTCACTTGAAAATGCATCTGCACATCTGCATATCTGCATACAAAAAATGCCACACACATCAAGCAAACAAAATTCAATCATATGATAAACCGCAAATCTGAAAGCCTCCTGCCACCTTTGGAGAACTTGTGCCATAGGCTTAGTTATATTTTGCGGCTTCTCTTGACGACCGCCTCTATGCAATCGAAGGCACTTCAAGCGTAGGATCTGAATGTGATAGCGGACGTAGTTCGCTTCATCGTCTGCCCTTGGTAAAAAGCAAGGCTTGACCCAATGCATGCTTCCGCGTTATCTCCAAAATGTTGGTTTCACTAATGGCATTTACAACAAAAATGCTGCATTCAAAGAATTCCAAACTCGCAATACAAGGAACACAATTTCTACACTCTCACACCCCGGCCCCCTCAGCACATGGAGAGCAAGACACTCCTCAAGAATCCCAAAAACCACGCCATCCTCTTTCCCATGAAGGAAGAAGTCAATTGGGGCCTGTTGGAACAAGTTGTGGAAGTCCGAAGGCTAGTGAAAAGAATTGTGGAAACACCAGTTGGAAGGCAGGTGGTTTGGTGATTAACCACTCAGGTAAGACAGAAGTCCAGCATATAACCTTGTCTTTGAAACATTTCCTATCACACATGCAGACATATCAATCACTAGACAACAAACAAAGCCCGCCAAAATCACATATCGAATTGGATGGGCAAGAAAGGGTTGTGATGAGGTACGGGCGTTTAGATGACAATTTCCTGCCCCACAAAAAAACTTAGCCAACACATCCCAACAGGCATTGGACCTGGAAATGCGTTAACACCCGCCTCTTTACTAAAGTCAATTATGCTACCTTGTTTTGGCCCCGACACTGAAGGCAACCAACCCTCTTTATCAGGTAGGTATATCGGTATTGTCAACATAGAATATCATATGTTATCATAACCAATATCATTTCATTATCATCAGTTTATCTCATATATCATATCGAACAGTAAATTAACATATATTATAAAGCGCCTATATAGCCTATGTGTCTTTTTGCAAACATATCTACTATGACAACAACGCTTCGACCAAGGAGCCTGCAATGTTTACATGTTTCAACGCAACGTTTAGATGTTTGAATGGCGATACGTCGGCAATGATAGATGTGCAGTTAAAACTAAAATCAAATCAAAATTGTTGAGCTAATTCAGAATAATTCAGGTGAAAAGTCCTGCCAGACATGCATCTCAAATCATTTTGCGCAAACAATAGCAACTGGGTTCATATAACTATGGCTGGCTAGCTGCAAACATAAACAGTTGTGAATCTCCGAGCCCCTGAATTTCCTTCATGTGTTTAGTTTTCAGCAAACCATACAGTGTAGGCAGTAGTGTAGGCCTAAGGGTGTCCAAGGCTTTGCGCCTTTGCTCAAAACCTAGCCTAGCTTTTGAGAAGGATGGGGTCATATCAGATCAAACGCTTTTTCTCTGGCAGCCTCGCATTCTTGTCACGTACTTTGCGCAACGAGTTCTTCCAAGACAAGATCAACTGAAGCCACAATCTCGGCAGAACAGGCATCGTCACTCCTGAGCCCCTGCAAGTATGTAACGGCTTGCTCCACGTTGGCTCCCTCTTGCCTTAAATGAGCAGCCACACACTGGGTATGCAGGTAAGAATGGAATTTCTGCTTGTGGAAAGCATACGCAAAACGAACCTCTTGTTTTGCAACCTTTTCGACGCAGTGGCGACAACGCGCCAATCTCCCAGCCACTTGCAGAGAAACGCCGCAGATTCCCAGAAATGCGTTGCAGAAGGATGGCGCTGATGATGGCTTTTTTGAAGCTGATGATGAAGTGGGCAAACCTTGGGGAGGGGCTGAGCTAGAAGCACCTTCCACAGTTTCCTCTGGAGGGCCCCTTTCACAAAAGATTTCCCCTCTCTCTTCAACCTTTGAGCGGTGGCACTCCAACAAGGTATTCACTTCTGAAACATCTCGGGCAGCTTCTTCTGTCAGGAAAGGTTGCTCAGCAAGGCCTCCATCAGTGCTGGCATCACTGCCAGAATCAAGGTCAGACATGAAATCGCAATTGTCATTCGATGAAGCGCTGTCAGACAACGCGGCGTCATTGTCTGAATTGCGTGAATGAATTTCTTCAGCTGGTGCTGCAGGAACACTCTCCATGGAACAGTCCTTGGCCACTGACTGCACATCTTCTCTTTTGACTTTCTGTTTCTTTTTTTCCTTATTGCCCTGCTTTGGCTTGCGTTTCCTGACCACGGGTTTCAATCCAAATGGTAACTTGACCGCCGTAGTTTTTTTGGCTTGAACAAAAAAATGGTATGGGCCACTGGCTCTGAAGGCGTTCACCTTCAGCAACGGTGAAAATGGACAGACTCGAAAATCATGCACCAGAAATGAAAGCTTCGGCAAAACCTCTTGTGCTGCAAGCTTCAAATCCGACATCAGCTGATGAAACACTTGACTGCTCATGCCAAATCTTGGTTGCTCTGACCTGGGGTCCAAGAGGCCAATGACAATCTCACCGGGCCCAGCTATAGAGTCACTGCAACGAAAGCCTTCTGCCAGCACTTGGAGCTGCGGTTTCTTCATTGCGTACGCGATGAAGTAAAACTTGTCAGTCAATCCGGGCCCTTGAATCTGAATGAGAGATCCACATGAAACCACACCTTGGATTTGCAAGAACATCGCCCGCAATCAAACAATATGGAATTACTGATGAGCCCTGAAATTTGCGACCAATATCTTAATGTATGATTCTGGAAAACGGGTCATGTTTGAGTTGAACTGCCTGTAGCTTAATACTTCGGGGAAAGCAATATTCCTGCTGATGCTGCGTAATTTCAAATGATTCAAATGATTGGACTTGGGCTGCAAATAACCACGGAAATTCCTCAGTTATCAAAAACCATACTGTGCCCTCTGCTTGTCTTTATCATCAGAAGCCAGCATCATTTCAAAGCGCATCATCAACACATTACAAACTACAACTTCCAACCTCATCTTTTCGCGACATGGCCACCCCAAAAGCTAGTCTTTGGTTTAAAGAAGAAATATCTTACTATGCTTAGAATTAGAAGGTTCGGGCGCACTGCAAGAAAAACCATTGAAAATTTCAAACTTGAGACCAAAGCAATTCTCATTCCAAGGCTGTCACGGCAAGGGGCCGGCTGCAAGCTGTCCACTTAACCCATGCACCAGTTTACCAACCAGACCCTCGTCGATCCTCTTCGCGCAACACCCATGAAGCATCCAGCATGTCTTGTCGTGAATCTCAATCTCACCATCCACTTGTGGCACCCAGTCTCTTTTTGTGTGATCGCTGCTGACAAAATCATTCCAGGAAGCAGCCAAAGCTTCCTCCGTACTTGCCAAATCGATCACATCCAAAGAAAGCACGCCCTGGAGATCGCTAAGACCTGCGTCATGATGCTCCCATACACTTGACTCACGGAGTTTCTTGAATGAAGCGAGCACTCTGTGTCTAGATAATTTCTTCAGGCTATTCCGGTTCAGCTCACTGGCAGCATTGAAAGCCGCTGGTGCAATTTGATCCACTGACAAGTCTGGGCCTGGGCGTGAACGGCTTGCCTTCTTGGAAATCAATGGTTGTTTCATCGCTTCACATCTCAAGCCTTCTTCTTCCGCGGCTTTGGCGACATAGACAGCACGTTCGTCAGGACACAGCTGGCTCCAGCGCTTTCTGCAATCGTCCAGTTTCAACCGCCATTCATCAGGAGAAAGCTGAAGACCCTGCATGCATTCTCTTTGGAAGATGTTCCAGCCTGGGATTGGCCGAAGGCAAGCCTTTACCAGAAACACGCCAAAAATCACTAAACAAATTGAAATGGCCAAAAGGTATTTTGAAACGTAGTGAAGAATGAGTCAAACCCATTCATAGGCTAAAGAAACTGTCTTCAGTTCAACAAAACCCACATCAAACACTTGCAAAAAAAAACAGAAAAATCGTTTCACACCGACAACATGGCCGCGAGAATATCGAGAATCATTGTGTCATTGTGTCAAAGATTAAAGCTCAGTACTCAGTACCCAAAACAAACACGGACCCTCTCAGAACCCCATCCCAAAACGTAATGAGCCTAATCTAGGCCTGACAGCCTATCATCCAGTGGTTGTCCTAGATCATGAAAAAATTGATCCATGATAACTGCCAAGTTTCCACACAACTTGCGCAATCGCGGAAGTTCCTGTTCGAAAGCCAACAATCGCTGCATATCTTGAATGGTGAATGACCGCTTGTTTTGACATGTGTGCTTCGCCCTTGAAATACCGGTGTATTGGTTGGAACCACTGCGGCCGAAACAGGCCAACCTCAAGAAAAACCATTTGTCAAGGTACTGCTCATACATCCAATCCCGAAACTTCGCGTACGCAGTGCAAATAGATGCCCAAGTTGTTCTCTCTTGCGCAACCGGATCGCTGACCTTCGCCCCCCTCCACCTGTGAAGCTGACACTGGGTGTAGCCGTGAAAGCATTCAACAGCGTCTGAGGAGAGCGGAGCAACAACACATAGATTTTGAAGAAAGTGTCTGATTTGATTGATGCGGCGTTTCACCATTGGAGATTGCAAGCTGCTGCCTGGTTCAATGAAGGCCAATATGACGTGACTAAATTCCACGTCTGCACACTGCTTGCATCTGGCCACACAGTCCTGAAATCTTTGGTACTCAGTGAGAAACGCTGCATCGTCATCCATGTCTGCCAGCTTGAAGAGAATGTGTGGGAAACCGGCCACTGGAAAAGTTAATCTCCGCCAATGTTCCCCCATCGCTTGCAATGAAAGCTTGAAATAGTCAAGGGCAACTTCCCCAATACTGAGTTGTGGAAATTTAGCCAATCCAGAAATGAAATCAGAGGTGCAAGACTGCCCAAGCCGGCCCGAAACGTAACTCTTGAAGATTGCTGCCGACCTTAATGGCTTCTTGAGTTCACGTCCAAGGCTGTGTCAGGTTTGCTTCACACACATCACATCCCACACATACAAACTCCAAATCAAAAATTGAAATGCTGCATCTAAAAGAAAAGGCCCTAAACACATTTTCGCAAAAGTTGCAACAAACGTGTCTCACATGGTGAAAAAGGATGATAGTCTGACTACCGAAAATATTCCTGCATAGGCCACGGAACTTTTCTTCCAGTTTGCGCTTCTCATCTTGCAGTGATGGAGACATCTTGGTGATCTGCGCTATGCAGCCGCTGCATCAAACGCGTGTTAGGCTTGATCAAGGCATCCAAAGCGACCGCCTTTGCATTCATCGATGTGTCTTTGAAAGCCTCGAATGTTAACAATCTGCGCTTTCTGTTCGTCTGGGCATATGATTCCTCTTCGCCTCCAATGAAGTCAAGAAGATTGGCAGAAGTCTTCGCGGGCCCGTCATCACCCGAACCATCCTCATGTGGAGACAGCTTTGCTTCCTTCATAGCTTGCAAAATCTGGCTCACCCTTGAATCAACACCCTCTGTCTTGGTGTTTGCCTCAGAAAGTTTTGCCAGTGTCCGCGGCAAGATTGAATGGATGGCGCACCCTTCCTGACAGAGTGGGCACAAGAAGGGGCGAAATGGTGCTGTGATTCTTCAAGTGGTGTCTAGACTCCTAGCAGCGTAGGCACCATGAATGAACGATTGGCTTCTTACTGGCTCACTTGTCCCCGAAAGATTAGAATGCTAAAAGACCAAAAATATGGTAATTCATGATAGATGAGATGATAAGATGGCAAACGAATAGACAACAAATAAAATAAAAACAAATAACATATGATAACATATGTAAAGTATAGTCTGCAGTTCATCATCATAACAGATCATAACTCATAACATAAAAATCAAAAAATGATGACAAATAAAACCGAGTTTCTTTTATGTATTGATTGGCTCGCTCTGCGTGCACCCATCTATAGCTCAGTGGCACTGGAAACCCAAGAGCAAAAAGAAGCACGAAGTGTTTGCAAACCTGCAGCAGCGCGAAAGCCTCCTTTGCTTCTCGGCTGCGGCCCTTGCAGCAAGACCCGTGACACCAATGCGTCAACGAAGGAAGAGAAGGGTCTGAGTTGTCCCAATCTGCCAGTGCTAAATGCAGCCTGATTCGTTTGGACTGAGCCTTGCTATCCAATCCATCCCGCCGAAAGTTGCAATTGTAAATTCTGCTTCTACGATCTTTCCACTCACGCGCCCCATCTGGCATCTCCAGCACTGGGATATAGCCAAAACTATCTGATATAACTGAAATGAGCGCGGCCTTGAACTGCTGTCTGAAATTGTGCCCTTCGAAAAGGTGGGAGAGCCTCACCACTGTGGCCCAATAGTTGTTGAAGCCGAAAAGTACTGGGGTTCGCGCAAGCGCTAATTGGTGTAGTAAGCAGCACGTGGCCAGCAATGGAAAGATTTGGCTCTGGCAGGTGTTTCCAGAAGTGTGGTGCACATGATGCACATGCACTGCTTGGCGAAACTGCTTCAGCATTGCTATGTTCGCTTTCAAGGAATCAAAAGCCAGAACCAGTCCCTGCAAATTCACCATCTTCAACAAGTCAGCAGGAACATTCCATGGAAGATACCGTGAAGAAACTTTGCCAAGGAAGCTAAACAAATGGCTCACGACCTCAGCACTGATGTTGTCCCTGTCACTTTTGGGTAAGCAAACGAATGGTGTGTGAATCACAAAATGTTTGTGACAACAATTGCCCCCCTCGTCGTAGGCCACATGTAGACTTTGAATAGCATTCATTACGCTCACGACACGGGACAATCTCCACTGTGGAGCACCATCTGGAATTTCTGCTAGACGAATGTTGGTGTCACAATGATTGAGACAGAACAGTGTGACTGACCTGGCATTGGTCATTGAACTTCTGAAAAAAAGGACTAGCGCCGCGGCCCATCCCTTCAATTACTGATCAATAATCTCAGTCGTCGAAATCTGACATTGACAGAGCCTGGTCTGTTGAGATCGCTGGTCACCTGGACATCCCGTCTGTACCGCTCTGCCGGGTGGTCAGGAGGATTCAGATTGGCAGTCTTGGCGAGCTTTCTCATAGACTTGGCCTGGATGGCCCTGATTCTGGCTTTGTGTGTCTGCTTTTGTTTCTTCATCACATTGCGAAGATCTGCAAGCTCCGACGCCGAATCAGAAGAGGCGGCAACATCGGCACCGTCTTCGCTGGAAGAACTGGAGGAGCCATCAGCGTCAGACTTGTCACTGTCTTCAGCTCCTGAAGTCGCATCTTCAGCAAGCCCTTGATTATCTCGCCACAAATCGCCCAAAGCCATACACTGGAATGCAATTGGAACACGCTTCTTTCAAATCCCAAAATAGTCCGACTAAACGTGAACAAATCATCATAAATCATCCGTCAATTTGTCAGTTTTGGTCATGCAATCCTATCACTACAGTGCTTCGTAGATTTTTTCGAATTCTTCACACCCTGGACCCATGGCTTCATGTGCTAGCTAGTCTGTCTATCATGCTTTTCGAGAAGAACGACCTAGATACCCTGCGCTAAGTTCAATCGAGAAAATATCGCTGGATGTGGATGAGTGTGGCCCAGCCCATGCCCTCTTCATGTGTGTGTAGCCTTGTAAAACAGCTCCTGCGACATGAATGTTTTCTCAATTCCCTGGTCCCACGAACATGTGACTGCTACCACTGCTTATGCACAAATCAGGCAGAAGACACCCTGATACCCGTCCACTTCTTTGATTATCCCCTAAAACCCGCACCTTGTACGTCTCATATTCTCCTTCCAGTGGCGGCGAGAAATCCTTCAAAATATCCACCACCTCGGTTCGACAGGAATGGCAAATACTGTCATCTTACCCAATCACGTGTGAGCACACTAGCCACACTCCTAAATCATCTGATTCGAACGAAAAAGTTATGAAAATAAATTATATCATTGATAGATATGATATCATATCAAAAAAAACACATAGGAAGAGTCGTCATATACAATATCAAAATCACAAAAGTATGGGTAATGGAAAAAATATGTGATCGAACATTAGAACAAATAGCAACTCAATGATGTTGCATGAGATGGCATGATTTCACCATTCCCTACAAAATGGACTATCCAGGCTAGCAGCCAGCGTCAGACATCGTTCAATCTGGAAACAAATTGTAGTTACAGGAATTAGGTTCAAGGGCGCCCAACCAAACACTAATCAAACTAACGTGGCAGCGGTGGCCAGAAACGTAGGCCCACAGGTGCAAGAACAATCTGCCTTTTTGATACGTTAAATCAGAAGCTCAGCAAATCTCAAATGCACGCAAAGCCTGCTTACCACCGCAAAGTCACAGTCTGTCGTAAAAGTGTTTGTAGCAATAATTGTACAGTACAGAAAATATAAATAATTGGAATCATTAACAATAATCTAATATAGATTTCGAGAAAATTATATAAAATGTGCTCTCGAAATGAAATATGATTTGATTAACATGAAAGCTTTGATATGACATGATACAACTAGAAATCTGGTACGATCTTTGATGAAGGGCTTGATGAGCGTAAGAAATATGAACCGCCCGCTCTGAGAAGCGCATGCGGTCACCATGCTGCAAGAACTGCGGGCATGAATTGTAGATGTCACAAAAAGCTGCCCCGGGTCACGTTCAACTTGAAAGTGCTGTTTCTGCTCACTGCCGTCCCTTTTTTGTTTTTACAAGCATCATAGACGGGACACGCTACAGTTTCGTCTACGCAGCGCTTTCAAGGCAAACTAGTCATAAATCACACATGCTATCCTAAGACACCCGCCTAAGTTTCTGGATGCCTAAATCCGCAATTTGCCCAACACATGCACACGCTCAGAAGCAAGCCAGCTCACCAGAACATCTGCCCAGCTTCTTGATTTCATGAGAATACTGTATACGAATAAATGGAATCCCCTCCAACACGATCCGCCTAAGCTCTTTCCAAGCAGGAAAATTTGCTGAGTGCGCAGAAGAACAGCGTCTTGAGTCTAGAAGGTCCCAAGACTATAGATTTACTAAGCTCCTTCGTCTGTAGGCCCAAAAGTGATTAGATGTAATCGCCTAAGCTTCCCCTTCTCCAAACATCAAGAGTCGCTGAATGCACAAAGAATGAAGCAGCTTGATTGAATTTAAGATTCTCAAAGTAGTTAGGCTTATTCGCCCACAATTCTACTTCTCCAAACATAAATTTAAAGGTTTGCTGAAAGCGCGCGCGCGTACAGTACTGTACATAACGCGCGCGCGCGCGTGGGCACGCGCGCGCGCGCTAAGAAGCATGAGTTACTTTTTGAACTTAGATACCAATATCATTTGGTTTATTCCTCGTCGTGTTTTTGTTTTCCACACATAAAGTTTCGCTGACTGCGCCTAGAAATGAATAAATCTTAAATAGTTAAATGTTTTTGCCGTAGCTACTCTTCCTATATCATTCCAAAGTGCTTTGCGAGGTACGCGCGCGCGCGCGCAAAGCAAGAAGGACTAGTTTCCTGATTCTTTCCTTTAAAAGTTAACAAATCACGTTTCTTGGTCTAAGTCCAAAATCATTTGACTTTTTTTCTATCGTTTTCTTCTTCTATCATACAGCTTCGCTTTGTGTAACTACGCGTACGCGCGCGCGCGTAAACAAGGATCAGTTTCTTTAGGTTAGAAAGTAAGAATTTTACAAAAGGTAGTTGGAAAATCGCCTAACCCATCCTAACTAAGTCAATCTTGGTTTCAGTCCAAAATCATTTGAGTTATTTTCTGTCGTTTTCTTCTTCGATCATAAGGGTTCGCTTTGCGTACCTACGCGCAAGGATCAGTGTCTTTAGTTTAGAAGGTAACAATTTTATCAAAGGTAGTTGTAAATGTATTCGCCTAAACCATCCTAAGCCAATCTTGGTTTCAGTCCAAAATCATTTGACTTATTTGTCTGCGCTTTTCAAGCAAAAAGATTCGCTGAAAACGCGCGCGCAAAGAAGGAAGGTTTTGCAGGCAAGAAGTTGACAAACTCTAAAGTAATTAGACTTATTTGCCCTAAGCGTCTTCCCTTTCTTCCCTTTCTCTGATGTCGAAGTATTTATAGCTGTAGTCGCCTAAGAGTTTTCTTTCTCTTAGCATAAGAACTGCGCACGGTGAATAAAGAAGGAGGCTTTTACCGGCACAAGTAGACTGAAGCCCAGTAATTCAAAACAAGCTACCTTAAAGACTTAGTGGACTTATAATAGACTTATAGATGAAGATGTGACAAGGTCCTCTTCTCTAAGCCAAAAATTGGCACACAAAAAACGAAAGCCAGCGGCTCGATCATGTTTGCCTGACTAAGTCTACGAACCTGGCAGAAACATGTGTCTGCGGCCACTGCGATGTAAAGCGGCGCTTGCATATGTCTTATCAACCCTAGTGACACTTGACCCTGTGTCATCTTGTCAGAGTTGGTGTATTTGCGTTGCACTAAGCGTGGCAATGCGGAATGATGACAATGCAAAGCGATGACAAAATGATGGACTATGAATCACGCATGTCGGATATTAAATGAAAACAGTATCTATGATTCTATGATTGTGGATGTGTTGCGTCTGTGCTGAAGGTATGTGATGTGTCTATGAATGTGTATGATGTGTTTGTATGTGTGTATGCAAGTCGTACAACTACGTTCCAGAACCCAAGGTGTATTAACATGTACTGTACTGTAAAACCAAAAGCGACAGACTGTGACTGTGCGAAACATCATCTCATCTGTTTTGTTTCCTTCCATCCCCACTGTTGGGGGTTCAAGTGGCCTGAGGCCCAAAACTTACGCATTCAGCTGACTTCAGAATTCAATGCGCAAAAAACACTTCAACAAACCTTCTCGCCTGAGTCATGCTCTGAATCTTCTGCTGGCTCCGGCGGCACTGTGCCGACAGGGTAGTAGATCCATTCAGTTTCCGAGTCATCTGTCTGCACTTCCATGGTTCTAAAGGTCTTTGGTTGACGCAAATCATCTTCGGATTCTTCTAGTCGAGTTGCTCGCTGAACCACCCGGCCAGACTTCTTGGGGCCAGCCACATCTGAAGCTGCGTCTTGTTTTGCTTCCAAACTGCGTTTCTTGTTGTGCCAATTTGACTTTCCAGGCCGCCCACTTTTGCCTGACTTCCCACTCTTTCTGCGAGATTTCGGTGGCTGTGGTGGGGGCTCTTGGGAAGCATCAAAGTCGCCACCACTACCAGCAGCGCCAGCATCATCATCAGCCATGGCCATGGCCAAGCGATATTTCACTTGATATTTGGTACCGGTACCGGATACATGGATAATTTCACATTTGATTTTGATTGTTTGATGCAAATCTAAAGCCTATAGTCTATAGTCTTTAGTAAGAAACGTAGAAACTATGTTACATAGGGCTCATAGGGCGCTTTCGCCCCGGAATCTCTAGTCAAAGATGGACAACCTGGATGTCAGCTGGAGATGAAAGCAATGGCAAAAGACGGCGAAACGGTCAAACGTGCGAATGTTGCAAGTTGCACAGCCCCTCAAATTCTAAACATACAGCAGCGACTCTGTAGACAAGTCACCTCCTCTATGATGAACGTCTTCGGGTTGTAGCTGCGAATCTTCAACAGACATCCCTTGATGGCAGCTGCCCCCGGCCTCAGTAAAAGCAAAGACGTGCCCACATCTTGATGTGAAACAATGAATGCACCATGAACTGTCACACCTTTCCTAATTTGCATTGCAGAATGTGATAAGGCGGATCCCAATCACCCAATCAGCCAAGGCGCTCTCTGAAAGGGTTGAACCCTTCAGATCTCTTCCTGGGCACGGAATGCCCATGATGGCAATGTCCCCGTCCCGCGCACCCTTGGTGTGCATTCGACACGAATTCGTGATTCTGAATCATGACGAACGAATGAGATAATGGAAGGAAGGAAGGATTCACTTTGGCAGAAGACACGGGATAATTGAAACATGTTGAGAGGTGACTGCATTAAACGTTCATCTACAACATAAAGTTAAATTTGCTATATGATGCGCCCACAGCCACACCGACAGTTGCAAGCGGCCGTGATTCATTGACCCACGATGCCAAGACACATCAGCTTGCCCATGCGTGCAGTCACACATCCAGCAGTGCATCTGGTCATCTTGACAGGCAACGTCGCTATAGAAGTGAGTGTCTCAGCAAGAAAGAGAAAACACAATGTCAGCCAACCAATGAGAGGGAACTGCAATCACCCGACGCTGACAAAAAAATAGATACCAGCCATCATGGCAACAGGATCCACCCAACTTCGCAGCACAAACACACATGCATCCAAATCAAAACCGCTGAATTTCTTGCTTAGGAGCAGCCACAGTTCCGCAAACACCAATCCCGTGCTCTTGCATCAATCTCATTGCCAAATACCACGAATGCTTCGCAGCCAATGACTTCTTCAAGGCGGTCCCTTGGGCCCAAGCCGGAGAACAACTCAAAACGCTCAAACACGATGACTCATGACTCCAGTATACAGTCATGTTCTAGGATTGATGGTACATCGTAACATAAAATCATAATTTCAATAGTATTAGAATGAGAAGTGAGAAGTGCGTTTAAGTATGGCTCAGATTGAAATATGAGACTGACAAAATGTGTGTGCCTCGAAGTTTCAATACATCGTACTTGCGTGCCAAGAAACGCTATGTAAGAGACAACGCCTGTCCCATCACAGCAGCCCCAAAGTCTGAGCCTGAAGGCGTATTCGTAATCTATTTTCAACGAGCTGCACACACGCAAGTCAAAAAACGAATTACTTTGGAATACCGGCTACCATGGATCTCCAAAATACTTTGCAAGTTGAACGAATGGATGACAGAGTGTTACAAAAACAATCTTGCTATGACAACCCATCCTCCCACACCTTGCCCCTTGTAGTACGTCTACATCTTCAGGCTTCAGATCTGCTAAATCGAAATACCTTGAACAGGACAAATGTTTGGACACACTGATTCCGGCGTGATTTTGACACGCACTGTCAACAGAAAGACAGGCATTGACATGGCCAAATCGGATAGGCGAATTCTGGAAACGAGGGCAATATGGTCATTGATATGTGATCATTTGATATTTTGATATGGATGATATGGTATCGGCCGGCATGGTAAAGGGTTGGAGCGATGATGAATTCAAAGCCAAAGCACGACTCCATCCAGTTTCGTGGGAATAGGCTGAACTCCTTCGGCTCCGGCACATACTCATTCTCGGAAGTCGAGGCCCGGGCAGAGTCCTCGGCGTAGCAACAGCAAACTCCAGCACTTTGCTATCAAAAAAACGCTGCACGAGGGACAAGTTTACTGCAAAATTGTAAGATAATCTGACTTCACAAAGTTTCCAAATGACATGCACCATGCACCCACTATACTATCAGGCAAAGCTCACTCGTACCATAACTTGATGTAGAGGACGAATCATCTGAATCATCTTTCGGAGCTGAAATTGCCTCAACCCAGGCTTTGTGTAATAACGAGGTGAGATGATTGCGAACTCCCTGTGGTCATGGGGCATCACAGCATCACCTTTCACTTCACATTCATACATAATTTTGCAAAACATCCCTAAGGTCTGACCGAGCCTAAATCTCCCAATTAAAATATCATATACTGACTGTAGACCAGTCCAATGCAATTATACAAACTTCAAATAGACTAAATTTACAAGAAAGCAACTTTAACAACAACATGATGCTCTCTTTCAGAAGGCTAAGCCACCTTGGCGCCATCATCAGCACCATCACCACCACGATAAAGAAAGGCCATTGGAGAGCCAAGTATGAAATTTGATCCCAAAAATGACTGCAAAAGGCCGACACAAATGTATCCTCCACTGGCCTCTTTATTCCAGGAACAACTCCCATGACATGCTCATGTTGCAAAGGCCAATGATTTGTTACATGGCTTGTTACGTGGATCTGCTCTCCTGGGACTACCAATATGGACACCCTGAACAGAACCCATGGATTAAAGAGGGCACCTTTTGATATAACATATATGGCATATTTTTTTTCATGTCAGTCAGATTCTGTACATAGAATGATCTGTAATCAAATTCATCACATCACCTTGCCTCACGATTCACCATGGTCCAAAGACACTGATTGGGTCCCAGGATCCATTGATTTCTTGAAAGATGAAATTGAGATAAGATTGATGGACCCAAAATCTGCACAAAAGATGCTCAAACCATTGTAATTCATGGGATAACCAAATCATATCGACTGGTTCTGTCCAACAGTACCACACAGAAAAAAGTGTTTGATCATAAATGGACGGGAAACAAGCGTTCACATGTGTTGACTCTGTGGCAGCTTGACGCAACAGGATGCATGCTGTTGACACAACACAACGGGACTTGCTAGTAAGCTTCCGGATGGTTGATGGCATTGCCAGCTTTGTTCATTGGTGTACCATCCGGCAAGTAGCCCACGTCGTTCGCGAACAAAGCACGTGGCAGGGGAGAACCTCAGCGAAGAAAAGATTCGAATTCACAAATCCACTTGTGTGAAAAGAAAAGAAACTCAACGAAAAATACTGAGCTGAACATAGATTGGGTTATAGGGTAGGGTTAGAACCCTTCATATAGGAAATGGTTGGGTGGGCCCCGAACTTATCCTTTGATGGGATATGTTTGATCCGTTCCCTGGACAGGGGTCAATATATTACCAACCCAAACAATGCATTGTTATAAAGGAAATCCCTCAAAATTACCATAGATTTGTATAGATTTGTATTGTTTGATTCCCCCCAAATGGGTCCCATTCAACGACCACAGGGCCATCTTGAGTGTACAGCAAGGGCATGAAATGACCCCAGTAAACCCTACTTAGATCCACCTGGAAAACCTAGGAAGTAGCATTTTTCTAGGCAACTGGATTGCTGGTTTTAGGGGATTCCAGTTGATGGAAATGAACAGCAACGGCTATTTTCCAGGCAGTTGTAAAGTGGCCAAAAACTGGGTGAAAATAAAAAATATTTGAGTTGCCACCACCTAGCTTTAGCTGGATATTTTGTTGATTTCATCTTCAAAGAGTGTTGACCAGCAACGAAAACCCTTGACTTACATTTCAACAAAGGCTACCGTCTCTGAAACTAACAGCAAGCTTGCCCCTGAAAATAGGCCGGTCTTGCCCCAAACGCAAAATTTCATCTTCCTCCAATAGAAGTCCATGTTCAGGGGCAAACTTGCTGTTAGTTTCGGGGAGGGTACACCCCCAAAACTTAACATGGAACCTCAAAATCATCCAATCGAAAAGGAGAATCATCTGAGCTAAACTCAACCTCCATTTTTGGGTGGGTCCAAACGCCGTGAATTTTCCACAGGGTTTTTTAGGGTTTTTTATTTCGAAGACACCTTGGTCCACCTTTTTTCACCGTCAGAACCGAGCTTCCTGGGGTGTGGGGATCAGGTCCGATGGTCTCTGGGTGGTTCAGGCAATTGCCCGCCGTGTTCATGGCGGTGCCATCCGGCAAGTAGCCCACCTTGGTCAAACCAAGGCATCCAGATTTGCTGCTGGCGGCCGTTAAAACACCGTTAAACGTGAACACGTTAACCCTCCCGCAATGGCCATGGAACTTGGCGTCGTTTGTTTTTTTGCACTTTATAGAAAAAAAATGATGGAGGCCAATAAAAAGAAACAAAAACTGCAAACCAAAAAACCCAAGTGAATCAGAAACACATCATGAAATTCATGGGAAAATCTTGGTGACTTCAAGACCCCCTCCAGATAATCCATGCCTCAAAAAAAAAAACACCCCGCAGTTGGAGCCGGCCGGGATTTGTTGGTCCAAAAGATCTCCCAACCACCCCGACCGGCGGCAAAACGTTGAGATCCGCACGTCATTGCCAAAGGTCAGGTCGACATAGGCATCCTGTTTTTCGTCTGAAACAACGCAAACGTTGGTGGTTGAGCCACCCATCTGAAAAATGTTCGTCTAATTGGATCATTTCTGCAGGGATCGGGGTGAAAATAAAAAATACTGGAAATCACCACCGGGGCAAAAAAACTCTCCACCTGGCATGAGTTTACGTCACCTTTTTTGGATGGTGAGTTTAAAGATGGAAATGGCCAGGGAAAAATTGAAAAAAATCTGCTGGAAAAGCTGTTGGAGAAATTATTTTTGTTGAAGACCCCAAGCCACCCAGTGAGCCCATCGAACACTTGGGCAAAACCCCATGGTCCTTCTGAATGGAATACAAGAAGCCGAGGCCATGGCGTACATCTCCACCGGCCTAAGGTGAGGCAACCTTCTTTTTTGGGAGGTCAGGTTGTCCAAGGAAATGTTGAGGCGGATTCTTTTAATCTAGAATCTATGACATGTAATCAAAACATATGAATATGTATAATCAACAAGTGAATATGTATAATGAAGAAGTATGAATATAAAAAATGTATTAATTGTACATGACAGCTTGCCATTTTTTATCAAAAAATCCAGCTGCAAAGTCCGAGCTTTGGGAACAACAAAGCTCCACATCAAAAAACCGCCATGGGCGACAAGAATCTCATGCTGATCAGATTGTCTGCCAAGGACATGCCCCAATTCCAGTGGCAAATTGGCAAATGAGTCAGTTTAGTGGGCAGATGAGTCGGTTTAGTTCGGGATCCCCAAACCAAAAAAAAAGGTCACCCTGATTGGCGAGGATTGCATCCTGGGTGGGGATTGCATCCTGGGTGGGGGGGTTAGATCCCAAGTATATCGTCTAGTTGTTTGGATGTTTTATTGTTTTATGATTTTTTACTATGTACACCCCGGGTTCGTTGCATGTCATAAACCAAAAAAAATAACAAAAAGTTGTTTTCTCGTTGGTGGTTTCAACCCATCTGAAAAATATTCGTCAAATTGAATGATTTCGCCAAGTAGAGGGGAAATTTTAAAAAAAAATGACACCACCAGTTAGTTTTGGGATCATTTTTCTCCACCAAAAATCTGCCAGAAAAATATCTGCCAAAGCCACACGGCCCATGACAGGTGCTGCCATGGATGGAGCAGGGGCTGATGCAGGTGTTGGAGGTCTTGGAGCGCCTTCCTGCGACAAGGGAACCAAATATCAAGAGAAATGTCTGGAAAATGGTTGCTATCTAGCAATTGACTTTTAGTAATCGAATCATCTACATAATCATCTAATCATGTGAGGAATCCCTGCGATTTTTTAATTGCCACTAGAAACAAGCAATTCGCTCTTGATTGATGAGCAGGCAGCGAGGCAACGAGGCTCGGCTCACGTTTGGGGGGTGTTGGGGATTGGAACCTTGCTGCGTTGCTATCGCACCTTGACAGAGAGGTTTCCAGCCCACATCATGTCAGTGCCATCCACCAAGTAGCCTGAAAAAAATCCAAGTTCTCAAAAAACCTCAAAGAAATCCCTTCCTTTGAAAGTGCTTAAACTGCTTTGGGTCTGCCACCCTAATTCTTTCAGTGTCCCAAAAAACTTGGGATTTTTTCAGTTGGAACCGCCATCTGTCGTATCACTTCGAGCCATCAAATCTGATGTTTCAGAAACGTCGGGTATCATTTTCTTGGAAAACGCCAAGCCACCCACATCAGCGTAGTAATGGGATGCTGGCAATGGTGAGCCGGCCATGTGCATGTCTGGCTGCATGGTCTCTGGGTGGTTCAAGGCATTACCTCCAGGTAGTGACCCTCTCAAAGGGGCTGGTGGAACCAAACATAGGCCCCAAAGTCACCAGTTATCAGTAGGGGCCCAGAACTCCATTTCTGGGTGAAAAAAAAACAGTTACCTATTCATTTTTGGCCATTTATAGGGGTTATTAACTCCATTTATCACTAGTAGGGGCCCATCTTGTGGAAAAAATGCATTTGGTTGCGGCTTTTTGTTGACCAAATTGTCACATAGAAAAGAAAAAAACACTGACTTTTGTCCACTTGTTTCCAAAAATGCATCTGAATTCCTTCATCTGAAGTCCTCTTTTTTCCGAGCCTCTTCAAATGTTTTTCACAAACTTCAAACACTTTCAAAACCAAAAGAAACAACACAAGATCCAAAAAAAACGAAAAAAAAAAAACTAATCCAAGTCCACCCTCCGATCTCCAACCTGCTGCATTCATGGCAGTACCATCTGGCAAATATCCGATGGAGTTGCAGAATTCGGCCCTTGGCAATGGAGATCCTGGAGTGTGAGGGTCAGGTCCAATGGTCTCAGGATGGTTGATGGCGTTGCCGGCCCGGTTCATTGGCGTGCCATCTGGCAAGTAGCCTCAAGATTGATTGATCAAAACAGCAAACAGCAAAAGAAAGAACAAGGGAAAAAATCAAAAAAGCACTGGATGAAAAGAAAGAAAGTGTTGACAAGGAATGTTGACTCTCCTGAACAAAGGTATCGCTGGTCACATGTCATCTGTCATATTCACCTTTGTGAAGACTTCACTTCAGAAAACCTTGTCATCTGATTCAATCAAAGTCTGTGCACGCGTTTTCCTACAGACACACTAGCAAACGACTTGCAGCTCAAAAAAGAAAATCGAACTTCAGGATTCAAAACTAATGAAACACACTCCCCAAAACCAACACAGCACCTGCCAGGAGGCCTTCCCAAAAGGAAACTCATCTGAACCAACCCCAGTGTTTCAGCTGCTATGTTAGTTTCAGGGAGGGCAATACAAATCTTGGACTCATGAAAAAAAAGCTGCTGATTTCTATGTCAGTTTCAAGCAACCGACATCATTCATGAACTCCAAATCAGCATAGGCATCCTTTTGGATAGCATAGGGGAACTTAATGCCGTGCAAGGCTTTCCTTTTCTGCAAACAGGTCACAATGACTCTTTTAAAGCAGTCTTCTGTGATGATGCAAATGAAATCAATGAAAATTGAAAATTCTGTTGATGGAAAGAATCCTGCACCAGTTGGTAGGCAGGTTATCCCAATATTTACAGGGTTTTATACATCCCAGGTGGTGCAGGATTTCTTCCATCAACAGTATATATATTTTCACAAAATCTAAATCATCTTCTTCCAAAGATCAACGACACCATCCCTCAAACAATGCGACACCACCCCCGACAAGTTTCCCTTGAAATAGTTCTTTCAAACGTAACTGTTTCTGATCTTTCCAGTGATTTCTGGTGTCAACAATATCACCCAGACAGTCTACCAAGCGCCTTTTGCAACAAGCTTCCTTGTCACCTTCAATGATCGTGCTCCGGCAGCCAACATGCCCACCGCCGCAGTCACCAAGACAACAGCAGCACCGGTGGCACCGCTACTGTTTGCGCCATCGTTGGTCATGGACATCTCAGGGGTGGACATCCTGGCTGGTCATTAGGCAAGAACCCACAGGGGGTTTCCTGTAGGGACGAGAATTTGGTAGGATACAAGGTCCCTTTCACATACGACTCAAAAGCTCCAAAGAAATTGTCTATAGTCCTGCCAAAAAATGCCAAAAAATGACATATCTTTGAAGTGAGCTTCTCTCCTCCCAAAACAAAATAAAACACTACACTTGGTGACTTCCTCAAGGCACTTCAAACTTGAAAAACAAGATATTGCGTACCCTCAACCCCTCACAAAAACAAGCTCGCCAAATCCCATTCTGGTGGGTCAATCGGGATTCATTATGATAGGCCATAATGATAATATGATAATCGAATATGATGTACTACGTCATAATCTCCAAAAAACACCCGGAAAAAGTCCTGTTTAACCCCAACCCAAAATTAAGTCTGGAACCAGGGCCTTAGATTGCCTATTTCTATAAGGTGGGCCCCCAGCCTAGTTGTAAATGGAGTTACGGGCCCCTTTAAATGGCCTTACAAATAAATTGGTAACTGGGGTGAAAAAAAAACTGGTACTGGTACGGTAACTGAAGTTGTTTCACCCTAACTGGAGTTTAGATTCCACCCCAACCAACCCACTAAGTCTGGTAAGGTTTTGACCCCGTTATTTTTTTGCTGTGTGCATTTTCATCCACCTAAAGATATCCCAAACATCGGGAACCTGGGCACAGTTCCACTGGGCGCTACGAAGCTTAAACCGTTGAGCACGACGAGACTAGTAGCGGCCACAGCAAGAACCGTCGACATCTTGGACCTGGGTAGAAAAATGGAAAAAACTCCCTGAAACAAACATAAACATATATAACGTGTGCATATAAATATATATATATATATATACGTAAATGTATGTATATGTATGTGTATATATATATATATATGATTCTACAGGTACCCTGGAAGTCAACCACTATTTAAGAAATGGTGGTCCCTTTTGGATGATGATAAACCCTTACTTAAAAGATGGTGCTTCATAAACCAACAAATATGAAAAATGGTGGTTGGACTTCCTGGGTATATATATAATCCCCTTGGAACCTGAAAGATCCAGTCATAAAAAGGGTGGTTTGATGAGCCAAATCTTTCCATGGGGAAATGGATGTTTCACCATTTCCATCCATTTAAAACTGGTTGTTTGTGGCTTCAGGCCGTGAAAATAGGCCGAAATGGCCCCAATTTCAGGAGAGGGTGCTTTTTGTTGGGTGCCTCAAATTTACCTGCTGCTTGTAGACCAGCTAAGCTTAAGATTCAAATCCAGCGATGTTTTCGAATTTTTGATTCCAGATCTGATGGCAGAAATGAAGAAAAAAACATCCCCAAAATGTCGATTCATTAGAAAGAAAATGTCATACTTCAAGAAAGAACTGTTCATGTATTTCGGCATTTCGTTGCAAATCATGTTGGATCCTTTCTGTTGGTGCCTTTTCCATGTACATGTATATATATCTAACCCTAAACTTTTTAATCAAAGCTCCAAAATTATTCCTCCAGAAGCCGGGCCAAGGAACTGTGCCATTGTTGCGACGGACCGGTCCGAGACTCGTAAAAAACACAGCAAAAAAATCGAATCGCTCCTGGTTGAGCCCAAAAATTGCAGGCACAGAGCGTGGCCACTAGTTACACTGATTTTAAGACTTTGCTTTCAGAGATTCACGACATGGGTTGATGATGATTATCACTACTATTATTATTCTCATCGTCATTATTACTATCCAAAAATATCACAAAATTAAATCCTCCAACATCAATTTCATCAACTTCGCCAACGCCAATCAAGCAGCCTTGTCTAGCAGCCGTTAATCCTGAAAATCCTTGCAACCTTTTCTCCCCGTGAAAAGCTAAGATTGATTGGGAAAATGGCAAGGAGAAATGACTGATCGGTGGCTGCTCCAGCCACTCAACGTTGGCGAGTGGCACTTGGAAGTGCTCTAAAAATGAGGCTGCTAGCTGCTTGGCTGCTACCTCTTCACTCATTACTTGCAAAAGTTTGACTGAAATTCAGCCAGGCTGATCACTCACTCCCCACAAAAACTTTCGGTCTCAGTGCACAGCGTTGTTGCCAGCGGCATCAAGAGGAGTGCCATCCACCAAGTAGCCAATATCTGCCGCATAGACTGAAGATGGCAATTCCGAGCCCGGAGAATGAGGATCAGGTCCAATGGTCTCCTCAAAAAATCAAGAAATCGCAGAATTGTTGGGACTTGTCATTGGCATTGTCTTCAATCAACTCAACTATCTCTTCCCTCTAAGCCAAGAGACAGGATGGTTGATGGCATTGCCTGCCTTGTTCATTGGCGTGCCATCTGGCAAGTAGCCCACATCGTTCACAAACAAAGCACGGGGCAGGGGAGAACCTGGCGACCGGTACAAAGCAGGAAGAGAAAAAATCCATTACCCCTCGAAAATGAACAAATGTCACCTGAAAAGGGACCGTTTTAAAAGGAAAGGCTGGTCTTCCAATCAGCATTTTTCAGGGGATATGTTATTAAAATGCCTCCAAATTTTCAGACACACCCAAATGCACCACAAGAAAGGAAGAAAAATAACGAGCATCGCACAATGGCATCGCGGCTCTGACTTGTTTATGAACTACTGACCTAAAGTTTGACAACCTTCCAAAGAACCATAGTTGCACCCTGGAAATCTAACATACCCCAAAAGACGGGGATGAGCGTTGAAAAAAGCTAACTCCTTTGACAAATATGAAGATTTCCTTGATTCAGCAATTCAATTTCCGGAGTGTACTTGGAGGATCATCCCGGGACTTGCAACTGGCAAATAACCACGGTCCATGGTTAACAAGTCCCCTATCTGGGGTTGTTCCCCTTCCAAAACGGCCATTCATGGCTTATAAATGGGGGTGATCCTTTACCACTTACTAACCGGGATGATCCTCCAAGTAAGCCTATTTTCTTACCTAGTCATAAAGGGTGTTATCAGCTTGGTATTCTCAGAGTCGCCTGGAGAATGAGGGTCAGGTCCAATGGTCTCAGGATGGTTGATGCAATTGCCTGCCGTGTTCATGGCTGTACCATCTGGCAGATAGCCGACCTGAGCTGCAGGGAAAGCGAAAAAGTGTCATTTTCAGATGCAAAAGTGCTGCTTAGTTCCAGGGAGAACAATCACCATAAAGGTCTGGCTTCTTGAATTTTCCAACCACAAGACGCTTTGACCCAAGCACAACTAGCTTGGTCTCCTCAAAATGCTTGGTCTGTTGTTCCTTCATCGATCACTCCCAAGGTCTCTCAACCCAGAAATTTGCTGTAAAATCATTGAAAATGGCGATACACTCCCTGAAATTAACAGCAAGTTTACCCCTGAAAAATGCTGGTTGGAAGACCATCCCTTTGAATTTGGGTTTCGGCCTATTTTTCAGGGGCGAACTTTTTAACGAAGGCATCTACACCAAAACAATCATGACTGACACTTCCGTCCCAAGTGACGTCATTGCCAAAGGTCAAGTCCACATACGCATCCTGGGCCAGGCGAATCAACAGCTGGCATTCCGCAGTGATACTGTTGATGGCAACCAGAAATCCGGCGATCACCAACTTGAGGTCGGTAGCTTATCCAGTTATGTACAGAGCTTTATACATTCCAGGTGGTTGTTTGGGATTTCTGATTTCTAAACCATCAACAAGAGGTCAAAAGTATGTCAAACGACATGAATCTCAAAACCAAAGTCCCATTTCGCCACAAAAATATCCCATCATACACAAGTCTTCCTGTGCGAAAAGGTGTTTCTAACAGCTCTTGTGAGCTGAAGGATATGAACTTGCTGTTGTGGATAGCACCTGCAAAGTGGGCCCGCAAAACCACTTATAAGTAGGGTAATAACTTATAACTCCTTTTATAGAGATGAAAAAAACCCAGTTACCCATTTATTTTCGGCCATTTATGGTGGTCACAACCTAACTCCATGTATAACTGCTGCGGGCCCACTTTGTGAACTTTACCTTGAATTTTTCGGAATTTTTGCAAGTCGTCCTTCTGCACGGCATAAGCAAATCCAGCAGGAACTCGTTTGTCTGCTCCCTTTGTGCCAAATTGAGGAGGAGCCTCGGACCGAAAACCAACCGAAATTCAAGAGCTCGATACCCAAAAATGTTGGTATTTCTCAATATAAAGTTATCTTCCCATTCAAAGTGTTAGTATCTATGGTAAATGTTCTGGTATTCAGAAACTACTGTTCGAAGAACAAATCCTGCATCTGTTGATGGTGAATATCCCATCATTTCAACAGTCATTGCAGTGTTTTTGCCCCACATGGGTACAGGATTGAATAGTAAAGGTTTCAAATCAGAGAGCCATCCATCTCTGCACTAAAGATCCACAAGTGGCTACGACCGCAACGGCCCCCGGTAACCAACCACCACCCAAGCAGGTTCACACCAAGCAACGGAAGCTCCAACGGAGGCTCCAACAAAGGCTGCTGCCACTGGCTCTTCCACCACATACATCGGTGGAGGCACAGGTGCCGCGCCCATGCTTGGTGTGGCAGCTGCTGGCACACCCTGGAGGCTGAAGTTATGGTTGAAAGGAGATTCGTATTGGAAACCACCGTTTTTAGGTGCTATGTTAGTATCCTCCCAAAAGTCTATGTGAACAAAGCTCCCCTAGAATTCCATGGGAAGATTTTGGTAGTGTTACAATCCTTCCTCCATTTGCCGTTATCATGGTCACTTGTGCCTGCACAGAAAGGTTGCCGGCTGAGGCCATGGGGGTGCCATCCACAAGGTATCCAGCTGCTGCAGCATAGAACGAGGGAGGCAAAGGAGAGCCAGGAGCATGAGAGTCTGGGCCCATGGTCTCAGGGTGGTTCAAAGCATTGCCTGCTGCGTTCATTGGGGTACCATCAGGGAGGTAGCCAATAGAGTTGGTGAAGTTGGCCCTTGGCAATGGAGATCCTGGAGTGTGAGGGTCTGGTCCAATGGTCTCAGGGTGGTTGATGGCGTTGCCAGCCCTGTTCATTGGTGTGCCATCTGGCAAGTAGCCTCATGCGCTGCCATCAAGACATGTTGCCAAAGCAAAATCAGTTACTGAACCCAGCAGCTTCAGAAAACCATTCCCTTTGCCATTTCCGAAACCAAGTCCCTTGCAAAAGACACTGTTGTTTTAGAATGCCGAAAATCTTGCACCCTAATCTACCGATGAATCCAATTTTGCCGAGAAACCCACATCATTCAAGAACTCCAAATCCGCATAAGCATCCCTCTGCATAGAATAGCTGAAGCTGATGCCATGCAGAGTGTCTTGGGCGGTGCTTGTGAAGGCGGCTGCCACAGAGGTTGGGGCCGCAGCAGGTGGCGGGGTGGCAGGGGCAGCAGCAGGCATGGAAGGAGCTGCCGCTGGAGGGGGAGCCTGAACCGAGAGGTTGCCAGCTGAGGCCATGGGAGTGCCATCCACAAGGTATCCAGTTGCCGCAGCGTAGAAAGATTCCGGCAAAGGAGAGCCAGGAGCATGAGAGTCTGGGCCCATGGTCTCAGGGTGGTTCAAAGCATTGCCTGCTGCGTTCAATGGGGTGCCATCTGGAAGGTATCCGACGGAGTTGACAAACTCAGCCCTTGGCAATGGAGATCCTGGAGTGTGAGGGTCTGGTCCAATGGTCTCAGGATGGTTGATGGCGTTGCCGGCCCTGTTCATGGGTGTGCCATCTGGCAGATAGCCTGAGCTGAGAGCAAAATCGCACATGTCATGAGTTAAGAACTGACCCATCCCTTTCATCCAAGTGACCTACATCATTCATGAACTCCAAGTCAGCATAGGCATCCTTCTGCACGGAGTAGCTGAACTTGATTCCGTGAGTGGCCTTCCTTGCCACTTTACGGCTGCGCTGCGCACCCACCGCCACAACACCAACGGCCGCAGTGGCCAATGCTGCACCATAAGCTCCGGTGCTGCTACTCTCAGGCATGGGGGCCCCGACCTCATTCTCCACATAGCTCCTGGGCCATGCAAAGTGGGCCACAAAACCAGTTATAAGTCGGGTGTATATTATAAGAGCTATAACTCCGTTTATAGGGGTTACAACTCCAGTTACCCATTTTTGAGGCCATTTATAGGGTTTATAATTGAAATTCTAACTAATGTGAGCCCATCTTGTGGTGCCATGACACGGGACTCAAACTGGTCGCTGTTTGATCATCCGCCATACAGGCCAAAAAGATCGTGCAAGGAAACTCTTAAAGTTTGACTATCTGTAGCAGCCTAGGTTTCTAATAGTCGAATTGCCCCATCCCCATCAACATCACCACCATCATCATCATCATCATCATCATCATCATCATCATCATCATCATCATCATCATCTCCTGGTTCTTTGCCTAAAGAATCCCTCAGATTTTCCCAAGATCTTCGGGCAACTTCCAACCCCACTCGACGGTAACCTCCTCCGAGCCTCGCGGCGGACCTTGACACCGAAGGAGCCACAAAATTGAGGCCGACCAAGCCGGCACCCAAGGCAACGGCAGACATCTTGGACCTAAAAAAAACGTTGCAACGAAAAAAGCAATGTGAAGAAATGTCATGGTCATTTGGTGGAAATGTTGGTGGAAACTTTAGTAAAACATCTTGGAACTTTGGTGGAACTTTTATCTAACAAAAATAAAACAAGTTTTTTTTGTGAGAAGAGGAAATATTGCCATCTTTTTTTGGCTTGGCTGGTCATGTTAAATGTTAAATGTTGAAAGGCTCTTGGAATCTGTCAAAGTCGAAGTCATTTGACTGTCAATCATACCGGGGGCTCAAACACAAGGGAGAACAGTACTCTGGCATCACTGACGCATCATTTAGTCCTCCGGTCCTGCTCAAGGCCTTCTTTCCTCATTCTTCACATGATTTGCTACAAGAACTGCAGCCAGAACCACCTGATACGCAAAACCCAAGATAAGAAGAGCATACTAAACTACTAAACACACATAGCAATATAGCATCCACTGTTGGTGCGTGCGTGTCCCAGTACATAAGAATGCTGTGTTGCCAAAGAGTACAACCATTTCCATCAACATTCAATGACATACCGTCCAACTCTCCCAATTCGCCCAGTGACATCTGGGACATCTCTCAGTCACTTCGGACTTGCACACAACCGGGAAAAATTAACGGGGATTGCTGTTTGAGCCAGGCCGCATTCACCCAATGTGAAACACAACTAACACGGACTGTACACTCTGAATATACCAACTTTGCAACGAGAGGATTTCAAATTTCATAACACATGATTTTCAACCAACGGATCTTAACCACAAGAGCTTGAATATTACTATGCACCTTTATTTTGCCACCCCACACTTTTCAATGAAATTGAAACTTTTACTATCTCCGCCCAATTTTGTTCGTCTCCACGGCGAATTTTCGTTTTTGAAGCGGCCGTCCTATCCAAGATGAAGAGACGGAATGAGTTTGCTCAATTTTTGCATGTTTTGGAATCTAGTTCTGACACATTTTTCCAAATACTATAAGAGATTGGATCAGATATGGCACGTCCGTTGGATACACCGTGTCGTCAAGAAGCACAACGAATGCCAACAAAACAACAGAAAAGAAAGTGCAGAACTTTGCCAACGATTCGAAGGAGTGACAACTAAGTGTGTATACATGGTTCAGTACGATTCATCAATCGAAAATGTGCAACGAGAAGTTGGCGAGCGGCATAACTATAGGTATGATTAAATTGTCAGCATGATGAAACAGCACACATACGTTTTTTTTCGCCCTGGCCAACAAGTCTTGCGATATTGAAACAGATCCACCAACCCAATCACAGTGCTCCCTACGACCCCAAAGGAGTTAGATGATTTTGTTTAAATAAAGCATATGTCAATCCTTAACCACTTCTACGTTAAGCCTCTGTTTTTGTTGTGCTAGCTTTCTCTCCTCACCTTTTTACTTTTTCAAACATTGGCTTGTGGTCTTTGATGTTGAGCCCTTAAAAAACAAGCGCATTTTAACACACCAAGGTTTGGAAATTATTGAGAGATGAATTGGCAAATACCAAGCACCAGAACTCAAAAAAGAAATCATTTTGACAACGCAGATTCATGTGATGCAAGAAGGGACTTTTGAAGAAACAGGAAGCGGGTAGATTAGTTGTCACTCAATCAACAAGAACTCCATCAGTCAAAACAGCTTGGCCACTCTGCAATCAGTTTTGCCATGTGCCAGAAACAGCTACCCAGACATCTAAAAGTTTCCAGTTCCTACGTGACCTTGCCAAAAACGAAAGTTGCACTGTTGCATTCTCCTCTTATTTTGAAAGTCGCTGCTGGACTAAGGAGAATTGGAAACCGTTACTCCATGCACAACAGTTGCTCAGGCTGAAAACCCATCAGTTGGAAGCGGGATGACTGAGGTACGACTGAGTGCCTACCTCACCAACGATTTTGAAGACGGCAGATTCCTTACTTTTAGCCGAGGTGACCCTGTTCTGCGGAACCCACATCAAGCTAAAAAAATTGCCGAGTTACGAGTTAGAAGACTGTGGAGCGGACATGACACAAATTACCAAGGTGCTGGAGTTACCAATCAAGAGCCAGCGGCTGCCAGGGCTGAACAATGGTACAAACGCGGCCTGGCTCCAAGAGAGGAGCTGCAGGTGATGTGCTTAGCCGTTTTCACCTGAGTCTCACACTTCGCGACTACTTGTATGTCTCACGTAGGCTGGCACAGATTTTCAATGAAGTGGTTGCTTTTTGTTTTGTGTGGTGTTTGTGTTGGGTTTGCTTTTTTGTTTGGGTGGTTGCTGATGTCTTGAAGGGCACGGTGTTGTAATGAAGTCCAAGTTGAATGCCTTCTTGCGACCATAAGTATCCATGAGATCCGTATGGCGTGCGTGTCAAAAGCAAAACCCATCAGTTGAATCACAGTAAAACATGCTGAATGAACCTCTGTACTTTGAGGTCTTGCTTTGTAGTTAGAGACAGTTTTGGGATCTTACTATTTTCTTTCAAGGTCTTTGAGCGTCAACTTTCATTGATGTTCAGACCGCTTGACCTCCAGTCAACATCAAGCTGGCCTTTTTTGGCACTACTTCCAAGACAGAAATCTATCTGGCAGGTCATTGCACCAAGATCCTGAGATTGAATGAAATTTGTTCAACCAACTTTGATTTGTTCAACCAACTTTGAAAAGATCTTCACCTCATCTCTGTTGTGCAAGCCACCCGGCTGTGGTGGTGGTTTTCTCCTGGTCCAGACTGTAAGTCTCTTTTTTTGCTCAAATGCCGCTTCGCTATTGAAATTGTGCAACTCACTCATCAAACGTGCAAACTTTTACCTTGATAGGCAAGCTCTTATCTAAGTAGTGCTTCGTGAGAGATGTCAGTGGAAAGGGGGAAACCAACAAAGACACCAAACACAAACAAAACCCTTAAACAAATCGAGGCAAATTCCAAAAATAGCACTACACCCTGAAACAGTTGCAATGAAGATGCAACAACCTTGCTTCTTTGAAACAAAGCTACTCTAAGCCTCGCAATGGTGCCATACAATCCAAAACACTGCTAGCCCGCTTCCATGTGCTACACCGTAAGGTTCAAGCCAGGCTCCAGCTGTAAGTCGGGCTTCTTCCAGGCACTCTTAAGACTTGTTGGGAAGCTGTTTGCTGCTTGCTTTTGATACTGCCTCTACTAGTGCACAGTGAACGCGCAACGACAATTAGACAAGTAGGATTTGCCCTCATTGACAATCAAGCTGTAGGGCTGCCTGAGTACCTTTCTCGCTGTTTGTGTATTGGACGATTTGACGCCTCGCCTCAGCGTCCGCGGTGCTCGCATGAACAAAAAATACGAATGACGGCAATACGGTAACTTTGTGTCAGTTGATGCAACATTTGTAACATGTGACACAAAAACACAGATATCAAGCATAAGGCATCGAGATCGTACATATGTGTCGCGTGATGTGGAAAAATGCTTTTGCAGACATAGTGAGTGCACTGGAATTGCAGAGACTTCGACGACAACAACAACAACAACAACAACAACAACAACAACAACAACAACGACAACGACAACGACAACGACAACGACAACGACAACGACAACGACAACGACAACGACAACGACAACGACAACGACAACGACAACGACAACGACAGCGACGATAACAACGACCATGACAATTGACAACGATGACAACCGACAACCATGACAACCGACCACCGCATCAACCGCCGACAACAAGGACGACAAGGACGACAACAACAACAACAACAAAAACAACAGTAAAAAGGACAGCGAGGACGACGACGATGACAACCGACGACAACGACAGCCGACGACAATGACGACAACAACAACAACAACAACAACAACAACAACAACAACAACAACAACAACAACAACAACAACAACAACAACAACAACAACAACAACAACAACAACAACAACAACA